>APFE030780270.1:32886-49410 GCA_000404065.3 Pinus taeda | reverse complement strand
GTGTGATGAGTTTTTGATGATCTAGTCTCAAATATAGAGAAAGTGGTCCACATGGAGCTAAGGTTTGTAGCCTTCAAAAAGGGGGTAGGGGATCCCTTTCGGTAGGAGCCAGTAAACGAGTTCCGGGGGTTGTAGCTCCATTTCAGTGTTTTCTGGAGAATGGGAGAAGTTTGTAGCCTTTTGCAGGTGGGTTCCTGTGTACTGACAAGAGTCTGCATCAATATAATTGTAATATTTATTTTTATATCATAAGAAAGAAGACAAAGATGACAACAATGGTGGTTTCCTCCCACATTGGGTTTCCACCTAAAATCCTGGTGTCTATGTGTGTTGCTCAATTTCTGTGATTTCCTATGTTCTTTACTACATACTGAAAAGTAATTAATTTTCTAGTGCAATGATAAAATATAATCATATGTTAGAAAAATCAGTAAACTAGATATACGTTGGTTTCCTTCTCTAAAGTAGCATACATACACATGTTTCTTCAATAACAGTAGCATACATATTTTAAAATATCAAATTTGGAAGTTTGCATCTAAAATACTAATTCACCCCCCGACCCTTAGTATTTTTCCCAGCAATTGGCATCATAGCAGCTCCCTCAAAAGAAGCTTGATTGTGTAAAGGGAGATCCATCAAGATGAGTAGTCAAGAGGGACTATCTTCTATTAGGCCACCTTTGTTTAATGGAACTAACTTGGTATTTTTGAAATTCATAATGAGAGCATATTTGCAGTGAATTGGAGCTAATGTATGGTCAATCGTTGAAGGAGGATATCAATATCCATCCTCCATTCCCACAGATGATGTAGGGAAGAAGCAATATGAGACTAATGTAAAGGAAGTCAGTACTCTCTTAGGAGGCTTGGAAGAATTATAATTTGTGAAGGTTATACAACTAAATACCACAAATCTATATGGGACTAGATTATCTAGAGCTATGAAGGTGACACTAAGATAAAGAGCACTATACTTCAAACATTTAGAACTCAATACAAGACTCTCATAATGCATAATGATGAAATTATTGCAAGTGTTTTCCTTAGGGTAGATGAGATCATTAACTCAATGAAAATTATTTGAAGTAAAATATTCAACTGTTGTTGATAAATTTCTATTATATCTAACCCCAAATTTCGATTCCAGAGACTCTACCATTAAAGAAATGCAGGACTTGAAGAATCTCACTATTGAACAACTCCATGGGATTTTAAAAGCTTATGAAATGAGGAAAGGGTGTCCATCAAATAATAGAGAAGAAGCATTCAAAGCTACATACAAAGGGAATGAAAATGAAGAGCTTAAGGAAATAGGTTACATTTCAGATGAAGAAGAAGTGAATTTCATGAAGAAACTCCAAGTAGGAACTGACAAGTTCAGAGGTAAGCCTCCTTTCAAATGTTTTGCCTATGGAAGGGTTGGTCATTATTCTACTAAATGTCCTTATAAAGAAAATCATTAGAAAGGGAAGAATTATTCAAAAGGGAATGTTAAAGTAAGGTTTGATAACCCATAAAGTTTTTATACGCACCAAGATAGTGTATATTCTTCCAATAATGAGGATGTTGAATCTAATCAAGATTGTCAATTTCTTATGGCATTTGAAGAAAAATGAGTAGATGAAAATGATGATTTTTTTATGGATGCTCTAGAATAAAAGGATAGCTATATGGAAAATACTCTTGTTGAAGAAATAACTCATCTAAAAATCCATCTAGAAGAACCTAAATTAGCTGAAGAAGTTTTGAAGAAACAAGTTCTAGAAAAAGAAAGGCATTGTAAAAATTTAGAACTTGAAATAGTGCGTCTAAGAAAGGAACTTGATAAAACAACGGCTCTAAATCTTAGATTTGCTAAATGATCCGAGACTTTAGAGGAAATCATCAAAGTGCAACACTCTCCTCTAATCAAGACAGTTCTTGGATACAATTGAAGTGGTGAATCATAAAAATCTATAAAATCTTTTGAAATAGGTACATGAAGCTACCTCAATGTAGTAAAAGGAAGCAATCATAAAAATTATAGTTCTCAACAAAATAATGAAGGATCAAATATCTCTCAAGAAAAACAACCTTACCATAATCAAAGAGCAAGATACTCAGGAATGTATTATACTCCCAAGTACTTCTACTTTAATGGTAAATGCTTCACTTGTCATAATTTTGGTCACAAAGTTGTTCAATATGTTGCTTATAAAAATATTATGACTAAATAAGAAAGAAAACAAAAGAATGATATTGGGGAAAATAAATATTCTTATAATGTTTTCTCACCTCTTCAATATGAAATTAATGTTATCTTTACAATAAATTTGGTCATAAAGAAGATGAATGCATAAGCAGAATGGGACCATCTTACCAACATGAGTTGAAGACAATAACACTTACGGTATGGAAAAAGAAAAATATTGATTTTAGAAATTGTGTTGTAGCTTTGTATGCAGTAGATCAAGAAATATGTGGTACATTGACAAAGGATGCTCAAAGCATGTGAAAAGTGAAAAATATAATTTTATTTCTTTTAATGAAATAAAGAAAGAAAATAATATAACTTTTGGTAATAACTCACCTGCTACTCTCAAAGGGAAAGGAAATGTGTTGTTAAAGAAAAAGGTCAAGGATAGAAATGCTTTATTTATTGACGAATTAAGGCATAACTTGTGAAGTGTTAGTCAAATGTGTGACCAAGGGCATGCATGTTTTTTTTTTTTTTTTGGAGATCAATAAACAATGTCGTAAGAAATATGGACATAGGTAAGATCATAATAAAGGGAACAAGAACTCCAGGAAATTTCTATGTCTTGGAAGGTGACCAAAAACATTGTTACTTAAGCAAATCTAAAGAAAGCTGGCTTTGGCACAAAAGGATGGGACACCTTATATTTTCTCAATTATACAAATCAAGTAGAATGGGAGCCATTCATGACTTTACTAACATCTCTCCACCTGAAAATAACATCTGTAAATCATGTCAATTTCGTAAGAAAGTTAGAGTTCCATTTAATGCTAAAGAAGGTACTTCAAGTAAGCCACTTGAACTTATTCATACTGATTTATGTGGTCCTATGAGAAAGAAGTCTCCTCGTGGTGAAAAATACTTCATATTATTCATTGATTATTTTACAAGAATGTGTTGGATTGTTTTACTAAAATGTAGAGATGAAGCATTTGATAAATTTAAAGTATTCAAGGCTCTGGTAGAAAATGAGATAGATTTCAAAATCAAATGTCTTAGATCTGATATAGGAGGAGAGTTTATATCACATGAGTTTTTCAATTTTTGTGAACAACATGGCATCAAAATAAATTTTTTCTATAGCTAAGATTCCTCAACAACATGGAATAGCAGAAATAATGAATAGAACAATCCAACAAATGGAATGTACCATTCTTGATGAGTCAGGAACACCACATATCTTAAGGGGGGAAGCAACACATACAACTGTGAATATTCTTAAAAAATCTCATGTTCGAGTAAATAGTGGTAAAACTCCATATGAACTATGGTATGGTAAGCCTACAACTGTCCATCACTTTAGAATTTTTGGAAGCAAATGTTACATAAAGAAGAATAATGATCAGCTTGGAAAATCTGAATCTAGAGCTGACGATGGAATATTTCTTAGATGTTGTTCTAGAAGAAAGAGATATAAATGCTATAATAAAAGGCTTCAAAAGATTGTTGAATGCATAAATGTTGTAATTGATGAAGAAATATCAACATGTATCAAAAGATAAGAAGTAGTATATGACAAACCACTACCTACTACAAGCCAAACGGTTGTAGGAGAAGGAAATAGAGAAGCATTAGAAAAGTAAATGAATATTCAGATACATCAGAAAAGACTCCTTCAAGGTATGTTGAGAAAAATCATCATGAATCTCAAATTGTAGTTGAAAAGGAAGCAATAATACAAACTAGAAGAAATCTTGTTGGAACTTCTAGTTACTTAGCCTTACTATCCACAATTGAACATCGAAATGTGAATCAAGAAAACATAGATGAATATTGGGTTAAGGAAATGCATGAAGAACTTGTTGTGGTAAAACACAAACCTCATCATTTTGTCACATAAAATGTGGGGACCCTCTATTTTAATTTTCACATAACTCCCTCTCTATTGGCATTTTGAGTGACTCGTTATTTCTCTGGTATTTAGTGCTTGGCTTCCAAGTTTTCAAGGATAAAATCATGTCTTGACTGTCGTCTTACTTGTTTGATGGTAACTTTTCACATCTATGATGACACTGGTCACATAAAGGTGATTTAACATCTTTGATTATCGCGTCATCTTTTCATTATGCATTGGGCTTCACATGGTGTACATCTCCTCCATATCACTTGATACATTGCTAAGTTTCATTGCTTTCAATATTTTGGCAATTTGCTTCAATGCCATCCTCTTTTGGATTATTTGATGAGTTTGGTTGGACTAGACTTTCACATGGCACTTTCATAATCATATCCCTTCACCGTATATATATAAATAATATATTTTATTTATAAGTATACATTTTGTTTTTGTTTTTAATCAGTTTATAAAAATTGCATATATTTCTGGTTTATTAATTTAAATATGTAAGTATATATAAATAAAAACATTAAAAAAAATAAAGCAAACCAAACCTTTATAAATTTGTTGTATATTATGGTTGGTATATAATAAACAACCAAAAAATGTATTACATAAATTTTATAAAATATATTGCACATAATGTAAATTAAATATGATGCAACATATTACGTTCTAAATATACTAAGATATGATATGAAAGTGAATCAAACCCGGGGTATGTAAATTATGAGGAAATTGTGTAAATTATGAGGAAATTGTGTATTGGAAAATTAAAACATATAATGAAAGTAATATGCCTTCATATTCTTACGACTCATTTCCAAAGATAAATATTTCTACACCAACTAAAATGCGAATATCATTCATTGACCAAATTTTAAATAATTAATGATAACCATCAAATGCCACTTAACCATACCAAGAAAAAATCAATGTAACATGCCATAGTTTAAATGACGAATATGAAATTTCACTCATGGAAAGGCTCACCACACAAATTATGTATGGGGATCTTAATGCATAAATTCGACGTCGAGGCATATCAAAACTACATTTGTGATATTATTAAACTAAATAAGATTTTATTTATTTTTTGATTGCAGGGATGAGGATACTATGGGATTTAGTTGTGAAATCATAGTGCAACGCGCCATCTCTTAAATGTCAACACATTGAGTTTTGGTGGGCAGTTGTTTTTTTATGGAATGTTGATCCCAGATTTCTTTCCAGACACAAAATTTTCTGGCAAACTTGTTGGCATTATGATTCTGGTATGGCTCTATGATACAGGTGTTGTACTTGATGGCAACTCACTCAAGTGGAAATGCTCTGACCAGGCTCTCAAAATGATGGAAATTAAGAGGCTCGCAGGTCAATGGTTCATAAGGTGCGGACCCGTAGGTTCGCCGTCCAAGACGTGCGGTCATACCCGCAGGTTACCCACTCAGAAGGTGCGGTCCCCTAGTTTACTCACTTCAAAGCAGAGAAGCACGTTCACGTGAGGTTTCTTATGTTTGGCCCGTGGTATTTAGCCCGTCGATCATGATCCTATGGTTTTGGCCCGTGGTATAGGATCTATTTTAGCCCCGGTTTGGATCCCTTGTTTTCGTTATTTTTTTTATGGTTTTGTCCCATGGTGTGAATAAGGGCTTGTCTATAAATAGGAAGAAGATCGCTTGGCCATAGTATCTTTGCAAATTGAATATCTTAAGATCTAAAATATTAGGTTAAAAAAGCTTGATCTATATAAAAGTGAATTTGAAAGTGAATCTATAGTGTGTGACCTCTCAGGCGCATGATCAGATCTGTGCATCTGACCGTCAGTGGCTCTTCGGAGGTTTGTTAATTCAGTTCAAATCAAAGGTCCGCAGGTATTTCACTGTTCAAGTGCGGAGGATCACAGCTCGGTGTAAGCTGTTGTGCGGTGGTACGCGGTTCTCAGAACGGCACAGTGCGGAGCCTCGCAGCATAGTCGAAGACGAAGTGCGTAGATGCAGTAGAGGTACGCGGCTCAACAGAAGGGCACAGTGCGGACACCCACGGCGAGCCGAAAGAACAAGTGCGGAGCAAGATCAAAGGTATGCGATGCGATAAAGGAAAGCCTGCGAAGGTACTTAGAAGTACGCGACGCGATTGAAGAAGAGGGTGTGGAGGCACAACAGTAGTACGCAGCAAGACAGAAGGTGAATTGCGGATATACGCAGTGAACTAGAAGACGCTTTGCGTGGATACGCAAGAGAACAGAAGGCATGGTGCGGAGTCACGCAGTCCAGATAAGGAAAAACTGCGGATGTGTCTTAAAACATTTGTTGGTTATCTTTTATCTCTTGTTGCAGAGTTTTGGGTTTATATTTCTAGTACTATCTTTCTTTTTACAGCATTCTGAGAAGCTGGGTGATTCATTGATTGTATAAGGAGTTTGGGTGATTTGCATGATTATTTATTCTTAGATCTAGTTTGAAAATTTATGAAAAGTGGTCCTTGAAAGAAAATAAGTAGGGGGTTGTAGCTCCCTTCCAGGAGAGACTGGAAAATGAGAGAGAGTTGTAGCTCTCTGCAGGTTGCAGCCTGCGTACTGGTAAAGGACTGCACCAGTACAAAATCATTGTAAAAGGTGTTTCTAATTGAAAGAAGATAGAGACATATTGCAACAGGTGGTTTTCACCCACATTGGGTTTCCACCTTATATCTGGTGTTCTTTGGTGTGACTATCTGTTTTTCTTGTTTCATGCTCATTATTATATACAAGTTAATGATCAATAAATTAATGAAGGCATATTGAAAAGAATTTGATAATACTGATTCACCCCCTATCTCAGTATTATTTCCAACAAAACTATGTACTTAGTGTCAATGCAAACTAGATTGAAAGAAATGAATGATGAGGAGATCATGCCCAACATATGTACAGTTGATGAAGAGATGCTAAATACATGCTCCAAATCTCACCCCTTGATTCCATATCCACGTTTTATTATTGATTAATTTTTTTGTGGATTTGTGGTCGTATCAATCTCATTGAAGATTTTTTGTTTGTTTACATGTATGAAAATCCTGGCTAAGAGGCACACCCAAACTCAATTGTGTGACGTTTTATCAAATTTCACAAATAGTCTGGTAAAAAAATGGAAGATCTATTCAAAAAATTAACCTAGCATTGCACAAGAACTAACATAATCCACTCCATAAATTGCTTAAAATATGTTTTCTGTCTTCTTTCAAAACAAAAATTTGTGACAACTATATGGGGAAGGTTTAATTTGATTTCATCATATAGGAAACAACCCGAGATAGAGGCATTGTATGAAGACGAGATAACGTCTACTAGAAAACTCAAATTGAAAGGAACAAAAATCTAGTTTGAAATACACACCAAACTCCATGCCAAGCGCAACAAATTTCTTTAACAGTAATGTAATTTCACCATAATGAGAACTAATCCCACTTTTTCTTGTTCTCTGATTGCAGGATCGTTGTGATAGAAGGATTTCTCAATGGCAAACAATGAATTGGATGTGAACGGATTAAATGACAAGGTTAAAATGGAAGGATTTGAAGCCTAAGATCGAGGGAGGAAAAACTACCTTACAACTTATAAAAGGAGATGAGGCTATCATAACAAAGGGGGAGCGGGATTCAGATCCAAGCATAGGAGGAGTCGCGATTCAGCCTAGGGGATTTTCTACTCTTGATTCAATTTGTGCTTATGCACTTCTATTTTGCACAAAGAGAATGATTGTAGGGATTGAAATAGAGTTTTTGTCCATGTTTAATTGCTTAGCACTATTGCAGGCATTAAAATCATAGGTCTGAAATTCTCAAAGACTGCATATTTTGTAAGAAGCTTTGGCATTTTTTTAAATAAATTCCCATTCTTGTGTACTGTGAGCACAACCAACACAGCCGGACTGTTTGACCCTCAAATATTAAAGCATGTTAAGGGTTCTTATTTGTCATTTTCCTCCTACCCCTTTACTTCGTTCATACTCCCTTAACCTCCTTGCTTTCCCTGTTTTCCTCCAAACTCTGCATAACTCATATTTCCTAAGCCCCTGGGTGCTAATGGTTTAAACTTATATAATCGTGCGCCTTCGCAAAAATCACTACCTTCCAAATCAACCCCCATCACATCAGTCATGAACATGCACTTTTAACCTCCGTCATCCGATAGCCTCCGCTGATGATCCAACGTCATTCGCTTTCCCCGATCCCATGAACCGCTCGTGCGATAACGCACAAGAAAAGTGGTTTTCCCCCAGTCCCATCTGTCGTGTGTCGCGTGTCTGTTGTGTCGCACCCCTCTGTACGATTACTGTTGCCTTCCCGTAGGCGGTGCAATAAATACTGCCTGCCGCTCAAACCACTCTTCTTGACTGTTAAATTCCCCGCAGCTTCCACTCCCGATCACCGTTAGATCTACCGCCTAAGATCCAACGGCCCTCATCGGTCCCTCACGTACCTCCCTCTGTCTCCCACCATGAGATCTCAACCATCCGTCAATCCCATCCAATGGTTAACATTCATTCCCAGCCCTTCGTTCATTTTCCATGCAGTCATCGTGTTTTGGCCTGTCTTGTGCATTCGAAGGAAAAATGGAATCACCTACCAGTACTCTATGCAGTTATTCTTCAACAACCGAATTCAAGAGCATTATGGTCAAAGGATGAGAAGGACATGCCTCGAGCAGTTGAGTTCATTTATCAGTCATGGAACTTCATCCAAATGACACTCCACCTATTCAAGAAGTACAACAGATCATGCAGAAGATCAATTTTGTTCATTAAAGCAACGGATCATAATAGAGATTTTTATCAAATAGTTAATGCGGTTGGTGGTCCATTATGATCCCTCCACGCATAGGATAGCAGATATTTTTGTAATCAACCTCTATAGATATCCAGAACTCAAAATGATGATGGTTGATGAGTGTTATTTTGTTGTAAGCTTCAACTTCTGGAGACTGTAACTACTGTGATACCTGCAGCGTCTGGTCTTCATTTTCAGCTTATGCAAGCTTCTTTTGTTGTTAATTGCTCACTGTCCACTTCTTCTTCTTGTTTCAGGTTGTGCCTGTTTTTCATTTATTCATGTGATGTTAATGTTTAGCATTAGAGGGGCTGTCATTCCACCTCTGTGTTAGTATTTAACATGTATAATTGAATTTGTATGTAGGTTCTGTTGTTTTAATACCAAAGAGTTGTCATCGTGTCTATGTATTAGGAGATAGATTTACAGACCTCTTAACTAGTTGCCACTGGCCATCACAGGGTCCTGTGAATCTGCTGGTGTGCAGTATTCTCCATCATCACATTTTCCTTAAAATGTGAGTAATTGGTGGTCTAAAACCTTGTAGTCTGGGGTCTTCACTCATGTCTAGGGTTGAGCTCAGTAGAAGTGGTTATCTGGCTTGAATATGCAGTATTTCTTTCATTCATCCACCATATTTCCAACACTTTATTGAGTTTGTAATGTTCCTGAGCATCTTTGAAATACAAACTAGGAGAGTTTCTTAGGGTGATAACATTAATTGGCGTCGTTGCCGGGAAGAGGAGGTTGAAGCTCAGCTTCCCTGGGAAACGACACAGTTCCAGATTTTGATGATAGACAAGGTCTGGGCACATTTATGGTTGTAATCATCTATCTGGCGACTCTATTGGAGGAAGGCCAACCTTTGGCGACTCCACATTCTAGTCTTGGCTCAGTTTGTGAGACATACTCGAAGAAATTTTTAGAAATCACCAGCTGAACCATTGCATGATCCTAAGAAGACCATTCAGTAGAAGAAAATATCGCAATAAGGAGCACCAGGAGCAGGTAAGGCTTAAAAGTTCCATGTATCTCTGTTAGTGAATGTCACCTTTAGAGATTCATTCAGCTCCTCAGTCATTCATTTCCCTTTCGAACCTCAGTTGAAAGAAGCATCCATGGTGTCCATCTTATTCCTCTGTCTCTGTCATCCTTTTCATTAATCCATTCCACTCAGTCTACCAGTATCCTTTCATATACCCCAGCCATGGCAGGTCAGCAAGCTCCTACAAAGATAGAATGAATTTTTGCTGCCAGGTATGGACCTCTAGTCTTGCCTACCCCTTTGAATGCCATGCCTGCAGAAGATTATCAAGAATTTATGCCTAAGTTTACTGGTGCAGAAGGAGTAACAACTGAAGAGCATTTAGAGGCCTTTTATAGCTTTGGTGATAACCTAGATATCAATGAAGAGGATGTTTGGATGAGGGTTTTTCTCCAAAGCCTATATGGGGAGGCTAGAAAATGGTTTAGAGATTTACCCCCTAGGTCTATTTCAGATATTGAGGCCCTAGATGATGTGTTCTTAAAACAATAGGGGAATAATAATGATCTTCTCTTTTATCATACTGAATTTGGGAACTTGCAGAGAGAAGATGGTGAGTTGTTGTATGATTTCAACATCAGATTCAATCATATGTACAGCAGAATGCCAGCTGAAGTCAAATTCACCCCTAATTCTACTATGATTACTTATGCCAATGCCTTCGATTCTCAATTCTACCTGCTATTAAGAGAAAGAAAATGTACTTCTTTAGCTGATATGCAAAATGTAGCCTTTGAAGTAGAAGCAAACATCATTGCTGTAGAAAGACTCGAAGGTGATGATGAAAGGAGAAGATAGGGAAGTGAATCGCCGTCATCCTCAGATCCTGAGATCGACATATTGGCCAGGATGATAGAGGCATTAGCTTCTGAATTTTCCAAATTAAAAGCTGAGCAGTATTCTAAAGAAGCAGGAGCTCCTTGTGACTTTTCTTTTTCAACTCCAAATCCATATAAAGGAGCGCATGAACATTTGCAGATTTTGCAAAGAAATAAAGTTACAAATGAGGATAAAGGGGTAAGGCCCCTTTTGCAGAATATAGTCATGGAAGAAGAGCTATTTCAAGAAGAGGAGGAGGTCCATGGTTTGGAAGGTGCTCCTTTTCTAACCAGGGCTACTCATGAAAAAGCATTATCCATAGGCACTGCTCATGAGTTTGTTGTCGCTGCAGAACAACAAGCTTATCAGTGGGAGCAGCTAGCAGCAGATACATGTATCCTCGAAGAATCTGAGCCCGAAGCCAACCCAGCTTCCATTGATTATGTAGATCTGTGAATGCACCAACCCAGTTTTATTCCTAGCCCAATGATCAGTAAGGGAGAAGGAAGCTCCCCATCATCTTATGTTTCTCTGTCTGATCAAATGACAATCCCTCATAGTTGCCCCTTGAACATTGAGGCAGGAAATAGCTCCATTTTCAAGGTTGAGACTGATCACCTCAATTTTGGTTTTCTAAAACCTGTTCAGGTGGCCTCCACATAGCTTGAAAGGGTAGCCTATCAGATGACAGAGAAAGAGGATGTACAATTTTGGGACTCTTACTTGGATGTGGACTATCCTAAGCAAGATGCAGGAGTAGATAATGTCTCTATGCCCTCCACACATGAACACATTGGTACACCATTCATATTTATTGTGCAGGCCACAGGTGACAAAGATAAGTACACAGCAGCCATGATTATTCAACAGGTGTACAAAGTCTCCTGTGAAGAACATCCCAGGAAAACACACAGAAAGGGGATGAAAGTTGATCCATATCTACCTATCAAGCTCAAATTTCCTAAACTGTTTGAGGTAGATGATCAAATAAATCCAGTCCTGTTGATATATGATGAACTGATCAGGAGCAGGAGAAACAATTTTGGTGGCCTAGCAAATGGTCAATCTTTGAAGTTTTAAGTTTTCAGGCCTTAAAATTGTAAATATTTTATTCTTAACAGTTTTAGTGTAGGTTCAGTTAGAATCCATGCCCAATGGAATACTAGGCAAATGTTTTTGAGCTAGTTTTGTATGAAGGCATTGATCTGCAGGTTCTTGAGACCTCACAGGGAGGATCTCATCCCCAGAAGGAGCCAATGTTAGCGTTGCTACATGCTTTAATATTTGAGGGTCAAAGAATAGGTCCGGCCGTGTTGGTTGTGCTCACAAAGGGTTCTTATTTGTCATTTTCCTCTTATCCCTTTACTTCGTTCATACTCCCTTAACCTCCTTGCTTTCCTTGTTTTTCTCCAAACTCCGCATAAGTCATATTTCCTAAGCCCCTGGGCGCTAATGGTTTAAACTTATATAACTGTGTGCCTTCGCAAAAAGCACTACCTGCCAAATCCTCCCCCATCACATCAGTCATGAACATGCACTTTTAACCTCCATCATCTGATAGCCTCCACCGATGATCCAACATCATTCGCTTTCCTCGATCCCATGAACCGCTCGCGCGATAACGCGTGGGAAAAGTGGTTTTCCCTCGGTCCCATCTGTTGCATGTCACGCGTCTGTTGCATTGCACCCCTCTATATGATTACTGCTTCCTTCCTGTAGGCAATGCGATAAATACCGCATGTCGCTCAAACCACTCTTCCCGACTGTTAAATTCCCCACAGCTTCTGCTCCCAATCACCATTGGATCTGCTGCCCGAAATCCAACGGAACTCATCTGTCCCACTCACGTACCTCCCTCTGTCTCTCACCATGAGATCTCAGCCATCCATTAATCCCATCCAACGGTTAACATTCATTCCCAGCCCTTCGTTCATTTTCCATGCAGTCATCGTGTTTTGGCCTGTCTCGTGCATCCAAAGGAAAAAGATTATAACCTACCAGTACCATGTGCAATTATTCTTCAACAACCCAATTCAAGAGCATTATGGTCGAAGGATGAGAAGGATATGCCTCGAGTAGTTGAGTCCATTTATCAGTCATGGAATTTCATCCAAAGGACACTCCACCTGTTCAAGAAGTACAACAGAGCATGTAGAAGATCAATTTTGTTCATTAAAGCAACATATCATAATAGAGATTTTTATCAAATAGTTAATGTGGTTGGTGGTCCATTATGATCCCTCCATGCATCGGATAGCTAATAAACCTCTATATATATCCAGAACTCAGAATGGTGATGGTTGATGAGTGTTATTTTGTTGTAGGCTTCAACTTCTGGAGACTGTAACTACTGTGATACCTACAGCATCTGGTCTTCATTTTCAGCTTATGCACGCTTCTTTTGCTGTTAATTTCTCACTGTCCACTTCTTCTTCTTGTTCCAGGCTGTGCCTGTTTTGAATTTATTAAAGTGTTGTTAATGTTTAGCATTAGAGGGGTTGTCGTCCCACCTCTGTGTTAGTATTTAGCATGTTTCATTGAATTTGTATTTAAGTTTCTGTTGTTTTAATTCCAGAGAGCTGTCATCCTATCTGTGTATTAGGAGATAGATTTATAGACCTCTTAAATGGTTGCAGCTGGCCATCACAGGGTCCTGTGCATCTGCTGGTGTGATCAATATTCTCCATCATCACATTTTCCTTAAACTGTGAGTAATTAGTGGTCTAAAGCCTTGTAGTCTGGGGGTGTTCACCCATGTCTGGGGTTAAGCTTAGTAGAAGTGGTTATCTGGCTTGAATATGCAGCATTTCTTTCATTCATCCACCATATTTCCAACACTTTGTTGAGTTTGTAATGTTCCCTAGCATCTCTGAAATACAACCTAGGAGAGTTTCTTGGGGTGATAACATGTACTATTACTGGAATGTTTAATTTTTATATTTCTGTCAAAATTTTATAATTGATTTGAATTTTTATTTTAAATAATATTTCTTATTGATATCTAAAACTATTGTTGGTTCAATTTTTATATGTTGTTGAAGCTTTACTGAGAGCTATCTCCAGAAGGCAGAATGAGATCAAATCTATAAAGAATTCATTGAAGTATATATGAATAAATGATAACTATTTATTAGTTAATTGCAAATGTTTTCTGTTTTTTATTCCATTAGTTAGAATGAACTATTTCTTTTAGTTAATGGAAACCACATGGTGAATTCATTCATAAACTAGTTATTCCCCTTGTTTTATTTAATTTGCTCTCATATTAGGAGAGGGCTATCCCATTCTAGTTTGAGATATGATCTTCGTTTTAAATTAGTTTTGCGTTTGCAAATTAATTTTGCATAAAGTCCTCTTTCTTTAGATGAAAACATCCTAGTCCTCAGTGGCATGATTGAACACTTATATCAATCAACCTTCTTGATTGATTTTAATCTTTATTCAAAACACTAAAAAATCAATCATAAGGATTAATGTAATATATTGTATATCAATTTATTTTTAATCAATAACACTTAACATTATAAATTATTTTTCTCTTCTTTTTAGAGTTAACTTTAGCATAATAATTATTAATCAGTTTTTTAACGTTCACTTTCAATAAATAATAATAACATAAGGGAATTAGAATAATTTCAATTTTAATTAGGTAGTGTAGTTAACTAGATCTTATTTTAATTAAATGTTTCCTTAGAATAATAATAACATTATTTAGTTTAATTAACATTCATTTTATAATTTATCATAGATATATTATAATCTTATAATAAACTAGATTAAATATTTAGTGTTATTGTTAGAACTATATTAGTGATATTTAGGAATTTATTATAGTATAGTGATTTTATTATAGAATAAGTATTAGTATAGTATAAGGTATATTTATTTATATAGTATAGTTAGCTACTTAGTATAATATCATAGGATATATTAGTTTAGATTTTGCATATGAGATAAATAGGAATACTTTAGTACTTAACATGACTTTAATGATAGTATAGTATTAACATAGTATTACTTTAGGATTAATAAATACTATTAAACTATCAAGTTTCAGAGGGATAACATTATCATAGTATCATATAGGATTCATAATTAATATTAACTTAAGACCATAGATTTAGTTACGTTAGAATAAGTTAGGCTAATTTTAAAGTCATAACATAGTCGTGGCTTGGCTGAGGCCTAAATCAGCTTAAGTATCACTTTCTTACCTAATCAGCAAGAGCGCTGATTTGATGTCTCTTCTCCATTGATGGATGAAAGTCATATTTTAAGTCATTGGAGATTTAGAGAAGGTAACTGGACCTAGCTAAACCAGTTAGAGCCACTACACCAAACGGAAAAGGATCTGCCAACGAAGGTCTGAACCGGGTGGTTTTCCACCATGTTGTAAGAAATGATTTTCGAGGCTGCAACAGAAACATGCATGGGAATTAGTACCAAGGCCTCATGATAAAAATATTATTGGGAAAAAATGGGTTTTCAAAAAAATAAATTCAATGAAAATGGAGAAGTAATTGGAAACAAAGAAAGACTTGTATGCAAATTTTATGCTCAATAGGAAGGGATAGACTTTGAAGAAAAATTTTCACCTGTAGCTAGACCTAAATCCATAAGAATGTTTCTTGCATTTTCAAGTTTTCATAACTTTAAGGTATATCAACCAGATGTTAAATCTGCATTATTAAAATGGGGATCCAGAAGAAGAGGTCTATATAGAACAACATGAAGGGTTCATTCTTGGCAATGCTAAAATTCTCGTGTGAGAACTTAAGAAGGAATTGTATGGATTGAAACAAGCTCCTCGTGCATGGTATTATTGTCTTGATAGGTACCTTCAGCAACATGAGTTCAAAAAGGGGTCAATAGATAACAACGTATTGTTACACTAAAATTTGTCACCATGACTATTTGCAGTTAGTATGGCTCCATCAAACTGTCATACTATCCTCCTTGGCAAGTCTCATACCTCTGCTCTCCATGTCAAACTTCAAGAAAAAGAGAAAGTCTTTAAAAATATATTTATCTCTGGGTACGCAGTTTCTCTCAGCCTTACCTGCGTGTACGCAACCCAAGTTCACAATGCCTGCGTACTTGTATGCTCTGTATGTAAAGAGGTGGGTGCGTACTCCTGTAAAGGTCAAAAGGCGCAAGTTTCATCTTAAAAAAGTTACTTGTGGTCATTTCTAGAGCATTTTAGAAGCTTGTTCGACGTGTATTGAGCGCCTCCAGATGGTTCATGTATCCCTATGAAAGAGGAGCTTATCCCATCAAGAGGGGAGCTACCCCATCCAAAAGAGGGAGTATCCCATTGATGTTGGAACTGAATAACTTCCTCTAGAACACTATAATACAGGCATTGGGCCAGAGGAGGGGAAGTTGAAAGCTGAACATTCCAAAGGGTAGATGCTCCTGGAATTAGGACTTCCTTGTAGAAGCTTGTGAGGAGAGATTACCATCCTTTCTTGTTTCATTTGGATGGGTGAGCTTGTCAAAGTAGAGGAAATCTCTTGTTGGACCCTGGGAGGAGCTTGCACAACACCAAGGCTCAGGTTGTAATGGTTCCTTTTTTGTTTCCTTATACAAATAAGTCCATTCTTCTCAATGATTTGTTGTTAATGAATTATTTCATGTACTCCTTGGTCTATGTGATGAATATGCTTTGTTTTATGATGAATATTCAGGTGTTATGTAATCGTTTTGTTTGTTAGTGTATGCAGGTCTTAAAGTGAAGGAGGAGCTCATCTGGATCAGTAAGGCTAGACTGCTACGA
>APFE030780255.1:0-24512 GCA_000404065.3 Pinus taeda | reverse complement strand
ATGGTTTTCGGTCCATGGTTTTGGACGCGATGGTTTTTCGGTCCATGGTATGGATGCTTCGGCATGTATAAATATGTATTGTAACATTGAAAGGAATATAATGAAAAATCAAGCTGGTAGTCCCGGTTTTGGGATCCAGTGGGAATCTCTGTGTATATGTGTTTTATGGGTTATGCTCTCACATTTTTATTTTCTTGTGATTTAGAATTCGTATGCAGGTAATTTCTGTACGGGGTTAAAACCTACAGTATGTCCTAGTCACCTGCAAACACAAGTTAAATATGCATGTTCATGTTATGGAGACATTCACTCTTTTCTTCCTAGAAAATATTGATGTTATCTGTAATACATTTGTGGTACTAATATCTTCTAGGTGACCATGAAATTTCATGCACAATACTTCATTATATAATCAACAATTTAACTCAACAACTTCAAATATTAATTAAGAGTGGAAAAATATGTTAGGAACAAAACCTCGGGTTGCTCTCTTCAAGTTAGAATGGAAGCAACTTTAGCTTCCTAGACGTTGTGTAGGCCTTAGCATGACTGCGACCAGGGATGAGATGTCCTAGATCGGTGATTGTGACCGAAGAATAAACCCTAATTTCTATGCGGGCTTGAGATCTAAGACTCTGCTATAGATCAGTACCATCACATGTACATAAATCATACTTCACAAAAATAGTAATAAGGGTCAGGATCTTAAGAGCGATTTTCCTTCTGACTGCAGATCTGCATCATTCATCTTCATTCATGTAACTAACATGTCTCTAGTAGAGTCATGTAACATTAGATCTATTAGATCATAAACATATGGCTATCAACTTCATGACATAAAACTTGCATCAAAGGCTTAGACTCAAAGTAGTAGATAGATCTCAAAGATTATGAACACAATAGAAATTCCTATCAAGTCACTCCATCAGGTTACTGCACCTAGTTTAACCATATGCCATCAAGACAAGACCAAAAGTAGTAAGAGATCTGGAATATCAATCTTACACATATACCTCTCACATGGACTTCATGACCAATGAGATGAGATTAGGTCATTCAATAAAGCTTTATCAAAACAACAATAGTGTCAATCACTCTTTCCATATGCTTTGATCATTCCTGTCACAAGCATTATCAGTAGACACAGTATACGATTCAATGAACTATCCTTCTATATTAAGTCCATCATGACAAGTATCAAGAGTATCATTTTCTAGAACCAAGGTTCTATCCTTCTCTATAGGATCAAGATATCCAACAGATAGATCATAGATGTTAGCCAAACATCAAGTGTAACATTAGATAGCCTCATCGAACTTAATAAGGTCAAAATGTTCAACTCAAGGTGCATATTTTCATCATAGGAAACATAGATACAAGTCACTTTCATATGCATGTATGAGCTATTAAAGGAAAAGGTATTATCATCATACATTTTCATCTCTTTCCAGACCTGCATCTCAAAATGATTCTTAAGAAGTATCTACCCATCATATCTCATTAAGGAGGTTAGAAGAATCCATATACTCAAATAGGAAGTACAAGAAATAAACACAATCACCATATCCATAAGTCTATCAAGTAAAAAGCACCATAAGTCAAGAAATATTTATCTTCAATGAGAGGTGATCCTCTCCCTCTTGACCCAATCTTCAAGAGACACAAATTTATATGGTCCATAATGTTGCCTTCAAGTATCCAATGAGGTCTATTAGGGATTATCCCATCTAGGGCTTCATAGAATATCCCACGAGTGCTTGAGCCGCAAGATTTTTCAATAAGCCAGGGTTTTCTCTTCAACCCTAATCTCATAGAATCCATTTAACCCTAATCTCCAAATGCCTAGGATTTTATTCAAACCCTAGAATTCTTTTATGTCTTCACCATCCTTTTCTTTCTTCCATCTATGGTGCCATCATGAGAGTGATCTCCATGGCTTTTCTTCAGCCCAGCTCTAATACCATGTTAAATTTTCTTAAGACGCCATTGTTCTTTGCTATGATAATTGCATTTCATCATTAATACAATAAGTTCACCCCATTTCATCATTACATTATTTAGATCTATGCCATTATGCATCAACATATGAAATTACATAGGAAGAAACAACATTGCCACCATAATCAATGTAGTGGAATATAAAAGGGATAGTACAAGAAAGAATGCACACACATAGAGACACCAAGAATGGTTTAAGACCAGGGAAAAACCCACTATAGGGGAAACCTTTTCAAATCTTCTTCTTCTTAGATCGTCATCAAATGATGCAGAAAAAGAGAGTACAATGATCCATAACTTTATATATGTAGTAAAATAATAATCATCACCATAAAATAGACCTAATCATGATAGGAATCAGAACCCTAATACTTATGGTTGTAATGTGTTATCACAAACTAATGTCAACTATTGTGACTATGCCAAACACTATTGTGTATTGCTATCACTGTCATTGAGCCCAATACATATGTTTGTAGCATAAACTAGAAAATTAGTTCTAAAGATCTGTATAATAGTAGACAGAAACCCAAATATACCTGATCACTAATGCGAGCTAATGCCAAGATGTAAAAACCCTAGATCTGAACTAGGTCACCCTCATCAACACTATCTGTGAATGACTGAAACTTCTTGATCACTTTCACGAATATAGTATCCAAGTGACTCTAACTAGATAATTGCTCTCAGCAAGTCTCTATGCGTGTGACTCAGGCACTGAACTGCAATGACCCGAAGTTTCTCCTTAGCCGAGCTATATGAAAAACTGACAAACTAAAGTCATACCCTTACTTAGTTGTGAAAGCGACCAATATGATAGAATGGGTCCCAAGGTTACCTTGTACGAGCTACCGGGGACCATAACCTTCCGACCTACCTATGAACCTAGAGTCGCTCCAGTAGGCCTTTGTACTAGTGTCCAAGGTTCTATAGTCTATCTTATAGGATTTTGTGCCAGCAACTAGGGACCAGAAGGCCCTGTTCTATGTGAGCGACTGAGTTCCAAAAGACCCTAACCTAGAGCGAACCTTTCATCTATGATTTCAGACCCTTGAGTGAACTCCTTCCATCGAACCTATGTGAAACAATACAAAAGAGAAGAGAAGATGTGTCCAAACGATATTGATGCATCTTATATTTATAGGATTTCCTGGGGTGTCACTTGGGTTAAGACTGACCCAATAAGTTACTCATGTGGTTAGGGCCGACCCATTCCATAATACATGTATGAACAAAAATATTCATAACGCAACTTTCGCTTAGCCAAATTGGGTGATATTTAGGTGGATTTTGGTCCTCTCAAAAGGAGCAATCTATTGAAACCATCATCTTGGACATTTGAGGTGTCTAAGGTGGAATTTTATCGCAGTTGAGAAAATTAACATAGGTTTCTCTAACCCATGAGCTACAAAGGACTTAGAAGCTTTAGGTCCCTTCTCGTCTTGCCATCCATGGTTCTTCTTTTTTATATCTAGTTGAAAATGGTGGTTTTTCACATAAGGACATGCATCTTGAAGGTCAGGTTGTTAACAATTTATGTGGTGAAATGTTGTCTTCTCATAATCCACTCGTTTTCCATAAACCTTATCTCTCCTTTTGAGGAGGATATTTTCTAGGAGGCCTTTTCTAAGGTCCATTTCCACAAATATATGAAAAAAAGTCAGGATTCCTTTCGCAATCCATTCAACATCATTTTTTATGAAATACCCAAGTGGATTTCCTATATCCTCCAAAACAACTGGTGTCCCATATGGACGAGCAAGTTGGGAAGTCAAACCCATATTGGGGTTGCCAAATATGGCATTGAAAGAGGCTTAAATTCCAGGAACCAACGTTGAAGGGAAAGACCAACATGACCCCAAAACCAAGGATCCTAGTGAGAAACCTTATGCTTTTATTCCCTCTTCTGAAGGCCAAAACAAAAAATCCTTTAGAATAGAAACAAATCTCTACATTGTGAGATGAGTTATAATAAATCCACCCTTGAAGGGATGATGATGAGGGCCAGTAACCATTAAAATAATAGATAATCCCTTACTACTCATAATCATTGGGATAAAAGTTTTATAAAATATTATTAACCTCAAGAGAGGGGTTTTAAGCCTTCTCATCCACCACAAATGTAGGACGAACAAGACCTTTGGGGCTTGGAAAGGAAAGCCTAGGATTCAAAATGTCCTTAAAAGATCTCCATGGGGCTAAGGAAGATGCACCCTCCCTTTGGATCCACCTTCAAATCTATCAAGAATGTGAATCCTAACATCCTTGGAAATGTCATAATTCCCAAGGGATTTTTTCTCATGAGGCTGATGGGCTTCATGAATAAGTTAGAAGTATTGGTAAGAGATTTGCACCTTCCCTTGAACTCCCAATGTTAGAAATGAAACAAGTTCTATGGTTGAGACCTTCAAGCCAAATGAACTCCTAGAAATTGTGTTTACCAATATTAACAAGACTGTTAGATGTGGAATAGAAAACACATCACTAGCGTTGAGTGTGCCTCATCCTTATGTTGATATAGAGATCTAAGAATTTCTACTCATATTCGAGGGGAAAACTCACATACTTGAGATTGCATGGAGTAGCTTTGTCCCTTGAGTGTAGTTGGATCTATCGTTCAAGCCCCTAATTGGGCGAGGAGTTAGCAAAGCTGCATTTCAATCAAAAGCTAAGATTGTAAAGCTCATAGCCATGGTTCTCAAATCTTTAAAATTCCCCAATTATTATCATGTTTAAAGAATATGTATTTAATATCATATGATATTATAAAAAATTATACATATTATTAATTTTTATAAACAAAATTAAAAATATTTAATTTATATATAAAATTAATATTTCATTTTGAATTAGAAAAACTCAACACATCATTTTAAATGTTTAAAGAGAAATGTGTAATTCTTTTTTATCCCGTTCAAAGTTAACAAGTATTTTATTTTAAATAAAATTAAAATTTCAATTTCAATAAATACAAAACAAATATACATATTTAATTAGTTTTATTTAAAAACATTATAAAATATTTATAATCCCACCAAATTCATTATTAGTATTACAACCTTAATATGAAAACAAATCTGAATCTTATTTTTATCTTTTTATTCTCTTTCGTAAATAATTAAACTATCACCTAAGCGAGTATGCACTTCATTGACACTTCGTTAATCCTATTGCTCTACTTTGATAATTATAATGGAATGAAGGATTTCATGAATATATACTACTAACAAATCAACAAAAATGAGAAAAATAAATAACGAAAACATTTGATATGAGAAATAAATAATATGATTTAATTTATGAATGTAACAAAGTTAAAATATTTTTTATGGAACAAAAACAATAATTATTTAAAAAAATATATTTAAATATATTAACGTAAAATTAAACAAAATATTATTAGTTTATATTATAAAAATTAATATTTTAATTTTAATTTTTAAATTTCAAAACTCAGTTATATTTAATAAACTAATATAAATTTTTACAGAATGTTTTTTTACCCAGGTCATCATAAATAATGAAGCGTATGGCTAATGGTTGTTTAGTGTGACCATATGAAATATAAATAATATTAAATATTAAAAATATTTTTTCAAATTATATAATGTAGAGAATAAGATGAATAAAATTTTATTAATTATCCATCAAACAACTTATTTTATCATTTTATTTATGAAAATAATAGTAAAATAAGGTTATAAAAAAATTATTTTTCATCATATATATTTATCAAAACATAAATAATAATCAATTTATAAAAATAACTAAATTTAATTTTTGAATTATTATTAATTATAAAAAATTAATTTAGAATTAACATATGTATATTTTAGATAAACATTAATTGATTATCAACCATGGAATTCACTCACTTAACTATGGATATTATTAAAGTGTAAGTAGGATTTATTATCCATCTCAACTTTTGGTATGTGACTACTATTAAAAATATTCTAGAATATTCTATACAAGTTAAGTCTCTACTATCCACTAAATAAATATTGATAATTAAATTAAAATTTTGAAAGCCATATTACAAAATGAATATGCATGTGAACTTTATTAAATTATAATATAATTTTCCTAAAATATTTCATAAATTTACTTGTTAAATTATAATATATCATCTTAAATTATATTTAGATTTAATTATTTATATTATAAGGGAAATTATTATTTAGAATTTTTTTTCCTTATAGAAGATAGACTTATAGGTTCCAAATAATAAATTGTAATATAAATCTTCTTAGCATTAATGTTAGAGATTTTGATCGAAATTTTACTCTCTTTTATATAATATGTTATCCCTCCAAATCATATGTGATAGGACTTCCTTTTCCTAGTTGACCATCAAATAAATCCATGGATGTGGGGACATTAGAATCATCATGCTCCCAAGTTTTATCTAATAAAATAATATCAGTTTTTCTCAAGTTTGAGCATAACATAGGACCTTTAAGCGATGAAAATTTATGACAAGCCAAAAACATAATCCATAAAGTTCCAAATTTTTATTTATTACTCTATGTTTGGCCTCTATCCATATTAATAATTTTCCATTTAACTTCTTCTCTAGCTTCTTTGACTTTTGAACCTACCCTGAATCTAGTTTGGTCTAGTGGGATGACATCCTCATTTATAAACATTTCTATGGATATTTAGTGAGTATGGAAAAGTGATTGTCAATACAACTTACCCTAACATGTATCATTCTATCTTTATTCTCAATTATTTTTATCTTTTTTCTCAAGTATTTTTCTCAACCTTCTTGCTTCTATGAGATAAGTATTTCAATTTGTGACATTTTTTTAGTGCTTATTTTACTATTTTAAAAGTGTCATCACCTTTCTTCTCTTTTGTACATTAGGGTTCTCTCATTGCAGTCATGAGCTAGCTAATTTATTAATCTCCCCTTGCTAGGTTGAGGTTTGGACATATATAAAGAAGGAAGGAAGAAAATAAATAAGAAATATTAAGCATTTGGGTTTATGAGTAATTTATAGCATCATCCTAAATAAAAAAAATCTACCATATAGCATTACAAGGATTTGCTACAAATTAAAATAAACCCATGGCCCAAGGATATTAGAAACATCCATTATATATATATATAGATATAGATATAGATAGATAGATAGATAGATAGATAGATACACTTAGGAGAATTTAAATGGGTGATTTTTTCAGCATGGGTTGTCTTAACATAACACTACAATTCACTTTCAATCTAAAGCCTCCTAATCATGTAATTATTTCAATTTAATTTTAATTGAAAATATCATTTTAAATATTTTTATTACATTACTAGTAAATTTAATTTATGATTATAAACTAAAATTTAATTATAATATTTTACTATTTGATTATCTATTAATTTTATATCAAGTTTTTATTTAGAATAAGCTTATAAAATATTAATTTAATTAAGAATAATTATTATGCAATATTCTAATTAATACACCCTAAATTTTTTATGAAAAATAATGGTCATTTTCTCTTTATTAAATTAATTAAAGACACAAAATTCCTTTTAAAATAATTTGTAAACCTAGCTATAAATATCATATCAGGACAAAAAAAATTATCCAATATATAGAATTTCTTGGAATAAGTGGTTTGACTTATTGATGGATGGATACGATAGATATTTATCAGTCATAGCTACTTTAATTTTTATTTCGAATAAACAGTTTATTTTAAAATCTGTTTTATTTTCCGGATCCATATAATTAAATCAAGTTTGCTTTCTGGATCTGTGTAATCAAATCGACTTAATAACTGTATTTTGATTGAGAAATTCGTATTCGGAACTATATGTTTAGTTTATGAATACCCATGTAATAAATTTAATTTAATGAGGCATGACTGAGGCTTAAAGTCAGTGTTTGATGCGTTTAGGGTTGGGGTTTTAGGTTTGAAATTTTGAACTAATTCAAAGCTGAAAGCAGAAAAGGAACGAATTGCCTTGAAAGCAGAAAAGGAACGAATATGAAAGGTGGGGATCACAACTCGAATAACCACAGACAGCAAGAATAAATTACAAAATGAAAGGGCCGTTAAAGAACCTGCAGCTCTCCAGCAAAAAAGATTGGAATATTTTCAGAGCTCTCGGCTTGGGCGTTTGAAGATGTTGAAGTTGAAGAGTTTTCGTGGGCTCTGGTGTCGGACAGGTGCAGGCCCAATGGAGACGGAGACGACGACGACCCGCCGGGCGTGGCTCCGGCCGCTTCCGAAGACATTTTTGTTAGAAACTCACCTTCAACCGGGATAATATCAAACTCGCCTTCAACAACGATACAAGTCAAATATGCTGAGAAAAATGGCTTTCAGTCCCCAGTTCTCCAAAAAATCAGAAGCCATGGAACTTTTTCTTGTTTATTCTTGCGAGTGTCTAAATGTTCATATGAAATCGAAAGAAAAAGAGGAATTCTAGAATCTCCCAAGGTAGTAGAGTGTTCAACCATTAAAACCTCTGGGAAGCCAGAGAAACAAGAGGAAAATAATGCGACGATCTCTTATTAATACGAAATTAATACGAAAGCGATCGACCGTGGGGCAAAGCGCATTAACTGATAAATAAATAGGATAGCTGACGTATCGATCACATTCAGTTTTCTTTCATATTTGCTCGTGAGCTGTACCAACTGACAGGTCGCTGTAACAGGGCCAGGCCAGGAAAGATATTTGAAGGCCTTGTGGCCAAGGATGGGATATAAATCTTCTTAGCAGTATTCTTAGAGATTTTTATCTAAATGTAATCACTGAGGGAGCCCATCTTATTTTATGTAGTAAAGTATGAGGAGAGATGCTCTTTACCATAATATCTTATTCCTGCCATTCGTCATTCAGGGATGAGAAGATTTTTTATTGCTATTTGACGACAAAATGAGTCTATCTACGTGAGCATCTTTGATTATGTTTCTGAGTTTCAATTACAAAAGTACTATCAGTTTCACTAGAGATCAACCTAACCTAAGATATTTACACCATGAAGTCTAGTATAATTCAAACGAGAATCTAGAGAATTCCAAATTTCTATTTATTGCCCGTCCCTATCCCTAATTATAGTTTCCCTATTTCTAATAATTTCCCATTTTCCTTCCCTTTTATTTTGAATATCTTTCCTTAACTCAATTAGGTCTAAGCTAATGAAGTAGTCATTTATAAATATTCATATCCTTTTTCGGTTTGCGGACTTAGTGAGCATGGCAAATTCATGGTCACTAAAACTGACCCCAATAGGGTCTATATTTATTGTGAACTATCTTTCCCAACCTTCTTGGTTTTATGGCATAAGTTGTTTTAATTTGTGACTTAATTTTTAGTTCTTCTTTTATTATTTTAAAGGTGTCTTCGTCTTTATGCTCTTTTAGAGTTACAATCATAAGATTTAAAGTTGTTTTATTACACTCATTATATAGTTCATTTAGCTTGTTCATTCTTGTTTCATGGGTTTGATCCCTAAATTATTATCTAGAATACTTAGGGTCATATTGTTATTTAGTTTTTCTTTAGGGTCATATTGCTACTTAGTTTTTCTTTTAACTCTTTAACCTTAAGGTGCAATTTTCTTTAGTAGTTCATTCTATAAGCTTTTCCATTTCTTTTGTCTCATCTTCAATTATTTTTAGGTGAATCCTTAACCCTAATATTTTATTTTCTATATTTTTGTAGTAATTACGTCATAAGGTGTTCCCCTCTTAAATGAACTTCCCTATTTTCCACGAGTCATTTCCATGTCCCGTTCGATTATATGTTAGACGATTGGAATGTGCTTAGTACTTGGATCATGTAAAAGTAGTTTGGAAAAAAGAGTTATTAAACCCTAACCCGTCAATGCCAAACAATTTCGACTTCGCGTCTTCTATTGTAGGCAATGAGACACACGCAGCCTATGAGTAAACAGTCAGTTTTCCATCCCTCCGAATGGTTTTGACTTCGTGTCCTTGATTGCAGGCACCACGGGCCACGTAAACCCTTGCCACAATAGTAGGTTTTCTGTCTCGGTGTAATTCAAGAAATTCAAGAGGTGGAGGAAACTCTTCATGGCTGCAATGGACTATATTTCCTGTAGAGCTTGAAAAGATTGGCAATCTACATTTGTTTATCCTTTGTCGAGACTCAAGAAAAAAGAGAATTGCATTTTATCCAATTTAGAGTGCATTGCGATGTTTAAAATCGCTTCTGCCATGCATATATTTCTAGTAGGAACATAGCATGTTTAGGGGCTTTTAATTTTGGAGGATGTTTTTTCCATCCATATCACCTTGGCTCTTAGGTTTTTGGCTACTCATTGCCTACATCTCCAAATATTGTCTTTGAAGTTCCTAAAGGGTAACCTCAGAGAGCTGTTAGGGTTATCAACTTTGATTTCTGTGTCTATTCATACATACGGGGATCAACAAGCCTATCCTTCTTATTCATTAGAAACCATTGTTGCAAGAAACAAAAATCTGAAGGAATTAGTGTATTTTAGGTGGTCCTCCCCTTTAAATGATGTTTTTTTACTCATGGTTATACAAAACTTTAGAAACCTTGCGAAGCTTTGTTTCGTAGCTAAGTTATCGAGGGAGTCTACCTTGCTTCATATAATGGATTGCAAGGCTCTAACATCACTTTCACTTGATGGCTTCCATAGTGATGGGAAAGGTTTGACTCTGTTAAATTTCAGTGGGATGGAATTGAAGGAGTTCTCACTGAGGTCAACATCATTGGTCACAAACTTTTATTACCATCCCCTTTCACTTGACTACCAAAACGTATGCTTGGTGACTGCTCTGCATCCTATTTTTGTTGCTAGGGTTATTAAGGAACCAGGATGTAGCTGGATTCAGGGTAAGAATAAGATGCATATATTTCTAGCACGAGCATAGTTGTTTTCAGGGAAACAGGGGATTTTGCTTTTGGAGAACATTTTTCCCATCGATATCACCTTGGCCCTCACCTCTCTGGCTACCCACTGCCTACATATCCAAATATTGTCTTTGAAGTTCCTAAAGGGGAACATGAGGGAGCTTTCATGGTTATCAAGTTTGATTGCTTTGTCTATTCATACATACGGGGATCAACAAGCGCATCTTGATTATTCATTAGCAATCATTGTTGCAGGAAAAAAAAATCTAAAGGAGTTTGTGTATTTTAAGTGGTCCTCTCCGTTAAATGATGATGCTGTTGTACTCATTATTATACAAATCTTTAAAAAAATTGAGAAGCTTTGTTTGGTAGCTAAGCTATCGACACAGTGTGCCTTGTTTCATATAATGGATTGCAAGGCTCTAACATCACTCACACTCGATGGCTTCCATAGTGATGAGAGAGGTCTCGCTCTGATAAATTTCAGTGGGATGGAATTGAAGGAGTTCTCACTTAGGTTAGCATCGTTGGGAATAGAATTTTATTACCACCATCTTTCACTTGGCTGCCAAAAGGTATGCTTGGTGATGGAAGAGAAAAATACAATGTATAACCCGCACATTGTGGATACTTTTGAAGAAAGGAATTTGCATGCAGAGATTTTTGGGCAAAGTCCTCATGGTAGCATTGTTGTACTAGTCACTGTGGATCATGTTTTCTATGAATCACTCTCTATGATTTAGTAAGTTTATTTCACCTATAGAATGTATACTATGAGAATTACTTTCAGAGGCATTATTGACGTCTATTTCATTATTTGTATCCCACAATTTATCTGATGGTGCGCTCAACTCACTGAGAAATTGCATGAATGTCCAAGAGTTGAGTCTAAGGGGTTTCTTTGGATTCATTCCCTCTGGTTTGTCCAAGATAGGGAAGAATTATTCAAAGAAAGGAATTTCGATGCAAAGTTTTTTAGCCAAAGTCCTACTGGTAGCATTGTTGTACTAGTCACTACACATCAAGTTTTCTATGACTCACTTTCTCTCTCTAGATTTTGGTGACTACATCCTTGGAACTTATTCCATCGATATCACATCAGCCCTCAGGTATCTGGCTACCCACTGTCTGCATCTCCAGATATTGTCTTTGAAGTTCCTAAAGGGGATGGTGAGAGAGTTATTTCGACAATTATCAAGGGGTAACATTTAACACCATTCAAAGGAAGCATTAAATAACCATTAAAGAATTCATTGAAGATTTAGAAGTTGTGTGAACTATTACAAATACGTTGATGGAGAAAATGCATAAGTTTCATTAAGAAGTCATACATCAAATGCGCTAGAGGTATAGTGCAGTGCGTTGGAGAAATACATCGTGCATGCAAAGGAAAAATATACAAGCTGTGTTGAAAAGGTTGTTACAGAGAGACGATAATACAAACAAATGAGTTGAAAGGATGTAGTGATTAAAATGTGTTCAAGGGATATATACAATGTAACATGATGAAAATATAATGTAACCATATGTGTTGCAGATATAAACAAACAAATGTGTTGGAACTATAGAAGCCATGCATTGAGATGGATATGAAAACAAATGCTACATTATATTACAACTACGTTGAAATGCATGATGTAAATAAACTTGTGTTTAAAAAATGTTACAGGAAGTGCCTTGTAGGGATACAATGTTACACAAAGTGCCTTGTATGGATACAATGCTATAAAATGTTACAAGAAGTGCATTGGGGGAGAAATGCTATTGCAATGGTGGAAGAGTGATAGAAACATCGCATTGAATTGATAATATAGTTGTTGCATTAGATTGATAATACAATTGCTTGGCTAAGTTGAGAATAATACAATTAATGCAAGCATTGTGTTGGAGAATTTAATACACATATTGCAATGCAATAAGGTTTTATATCAAAGCATGCAAATAAAATTTACATTTTAATGTTGTTGTGTAGGTGTGTAAGGAGAGTTGTTGGGCTTTCACCAATGGAAAAAGATTGGACAACTTCGCCGCTAATCTGATATGGAGAACGTTACAACTAGCAATTGTACCAAATGTACTCATGATGCTGTTGTACTCATGATTATAAAGAACTTTAGAAAGTTTAAGAAGTTTTGTTTGGTAGCTAAGATATCGACAGAGTTTGCCTTGTTTCATATAATGGATTGCAAGGCTCTAACATCACTTGCACTTGATGCCTTCCATAGAGATGGCAAAGGTCTCGCTCTATTAAATTTCAATGGGATGGAATTGAAGGAGTTCTCACTGAGGTCAGCATCATTGGTCACAGAATTTTATTACCATCCCCTTTCACTAGACTGCCAAAAGGTATGCATGGAAATGGAAGAGAAAAATACAAAGTATAAACCACACATTGTGGATACTTTCAAATAAAGGAATTTGGATGCAGAGATTTTCAGGCAAAGTCCTAATGGTAGCATTGTTGTACTAGTCACTGCAGATCAAGTTTTCTGAGACTCACTGTCTATGATTCAGTAAGTTTATTTCACCTATAGAATGTATACTATGATAATTATTTTTAGAGACATTAATGATGTCTATTTCATAATTTGTATCCCACAATTTATTTGATCATTACAAGAAAAAAGGTCATTGGTTAGGGGCATGCTTGTGATGGACCTTTAATGTTCGTCACCAATGTCACATATGGTGACAGTCTTTAGAAAAGCCTTGTTGTAAGTGTATATAGTGATGGTCCTTTAAGGTTTGTCACCAAATACATTTTCAATGTCACTTTTGGTGAGGGTCGTTAAAGACCCATCACTAATTCTCTCTTTGGTGACACTTTTGGTGAGGGTCATTAAAGGCCCATCACTAATTCTCTCTTTGGTGAAACTTCTAGTGACGATCTTTTATTAACCATCACAAATGATATTTTTGGTTACTTTTGGTGATGATCAATAAATGTTTGTCATCGTTGATCATTCCAATGATTTTTTGATGATGCTTCATGCCTGTGATGGACCTATAAGGTCCGTCACCAATGTTGCATATGGTGATGATCTTTAAAAAATCGTTGTTGTAAGTGTATATAGTGATGGTCCTTTAAGGTTTGTCACCAAATCTATTTTCAATTACACTTTTTGTGAGGGTCGTTAAAGGCCCATCACTAATTCTCTCTTTTGTGACACTTATAGTGACAATGTTTTATTGGCCCTCACCAATTCTCTTTTTGGTTAGTTTTGGTGACGATCAAAAAATGGTCGTCATCATTGATCATTCCAATGAGTTTTTGATGATGCTATGTACGGTTACTATATTTTTTGTCAAAATATAATGATGTAAGACTATTGTTGTGGAGTCTTTTTCTTTATGTGTCCAAGCTCATAGTAGTTATAATAGTCAGTCAATTTGTTAAGAAGTAATTAGTGTGTATCATTTCCCTCAAGTCATAAGAATATAGTTTTCCTATGACTCAACACATGATTTATCTCTATTAGGTTTATTATCAAGAAAATTTCCTTTAAATAAAGTTCCACTAGTGTGTGTAGGAACTATATTATTTAATACATAATCAATATCTATCAATTCTATCAATGAGAGAGACCTAGCACTGCTCAATACTCATGGCACACCTTAACATGCTTTGGAACAGTACAGTGACATTCTTTGGCACCTCACATGTCCTGGAACGTCTTTGTACCTAGAACACCTTTGTACCTAGAACATATTTCCATGATTAGGACGCCTAAGAACATGCTGGCATGCCCTAGCATAGCATAGCACTCCCCTATCATGTGTTGGCATGCCCTGTAGTCCCTAGCATTCCCTAGAACACCTTGGCATGATATTGCATTTACAAACATTAGCACTTGGCACACATTCGCACTTGGCATGTATTGAAACATATTATTAGTGTGCATAGCATGCCCCTTTTGAAAAAGATAAAGTCTCAACTTATTAAACCTCTTATGTGTTCATTTCCTTGCATTTTATCTAGGTTATTACTTTTGTTGCCTTGAAACTCCTTGACGCATATTGGCATACTCTCGCACCATGCACATCCTAGCATGTCTTAGCACCTGGCATGCCTTGGCACTATTTGGCACATGTTAGCACACCCCAGGACAACCTAACACACTCTGGCACTTTTTTATATTCCTTGATATTCCCTGGCATGCCTTACCTGTGCTTAGCATACCTTGTCACTCCCTCCTTAGCATGACAGCGAGCACTCATTTATACTCCTAGACACACCCTCATATTCATTCACTTCCATGCATTTTGACCTAGTTCTCCCTTGTGTTTCCTAGTACTCACTAACACTCCTCAGCATGCATTGGCACTCTCTAGCATGCCTTAGCACTCTTTGATATGCTCTGCCACTTTATAGCATGCATCACACTCCCTAACGCACATTAGCAATTGGCACATGTTGGCACTTGGCAAGTCTTATAAGCATGTTTGGCATGTGTTGAGATGACTTGGTATGCTTTGGCATGGTTTAATATTAAAGTTATTTGAGATCAATTATTGGAAACTAGATGAGAAGAAACGGGGAAATATTTGGCACTTAGAATGCATTGACACTTGACACTTGGCACCTATTGGCACCTAGTGTTGGTATGCCTAGCATGCACCTCATGGAAAAGGTAAATTGATGACTTATTAACACTATTATGTGCTCATTTCCTTGTAGTTTAACTCGTTCCTCCCTTTCATTGCCTTGATAGTCCCTACCATGCATTGCCACACCCTTGTACATCTTGGCATGCCTTAGCACTTGGCACATCTTAGCTTGTTTGACGTGTCTTCGTACTATCCGGCACATGTTAGCATGCCCTAGAATTCCCTAACACACCTTGGCAGTGATGACCTCACAACTAGCATTACATTTTTCCATGACTTCAGAACCTTACATTCACTAGAACACCTTGGAACTCCCTAGTTGTCATGCCCTCCGTTATCCTCCACAATGTCCCAGGCTGATGAGGAGATCGACGGAGGTAACCACAGACCAAGCTTTTAGTTTGGTAACTTGCCCTACCAAACCAGAGAGGGCTCTCTCTATGAAATCAAAGGCAAGAGATGACTAGAATGTAAAGGATTTTAGGCTAGAAAGATAGACTCATGAGGGTTTTGGAAAATTTAGGCTCATCATGTTTGCTTGATGACCCCACCTCCATGGGTTGTACTGACATGGTTTGGTGTTGGGTTAGTGAAGTTGTTATATGTGTTTTCAAGGCTGCCTTAATGAAGGTGTCCCGTGTCATGTTCTTCTCTTTCAACTAATGGAGTATTATAACCTTTATTAGGCTATGGTGAAGGGGGCTTGGATATGGCACTTTTCCTTTCAATTTCACCCTTTCAAACATTTTGGTTACGCTCGTATACAAGTAGCTAGACATATTTAGAGACCTGGGAGTTGTAAAGTGCATGAGTAGTCTTATGTGATATTGATATAGCCTAGAAAATCTTCCCTCACATGTGAAGAACTTCATGACATCCTTCATTAATGGTGCATATCTCTGCAACAAGTATCTGAATGGGAAAACATTTGAGAAAGCTCCTTTGCATTTTGATTTCAAGTAGGGTTTGTACTCTTCTAGTTCTAGTTTCATGCCTTTGAACCAATTTTCACCATGGGTTGGTATGCCTGTAGCTTGAGAGATGACATCCATTGAAAACATGAAATCATTCCCTGCAATGGTGATCTTGCCTTCCTTCAAGCTGAGGGAAAATATACCTTGAGATGCTTATGGTAACCTACTTCGTGTACTCTTTGACAAAACCCTAAAAAATTGACATATTCAAAGAATTTCATGACAAATGGGGAGGAGGTGATTTCATTGCAATTAGAGGGCTCAAACCTCAGTATCTTCCCCCTTAGTATCTTTATACCAAAATAATTGATGCTATTATAGCTAGGTGCCTTTGGGCTAGGCCTAAATCCATGAATAAGATACTTTTGGTCTATTTAGAGGTGCTTGCAAGACATGAGAATGATTGAGGGTGGTCTGTAAAGGACACATAATGTTTTAGTAAGGCTTTAGTTGTCAAGAAATTATGGAAAACTTTCCAGGGAAAATGTATATGGTAATAGGTTATTAGAGAGAAATATCTAAAAAATAGACAGCTTAAGGAATGGATTAAAGAGGCACCTCCAAAGAAGAAGGTGTCATCTTATATATGGAGAAGCATGATGAGAAACAAATATTGGCTACTACGAAATCTGATATGGGAGGTTGGAAGGGGAAATAGGATAGAAATATGACTAAATGATACCAAAGGAGAGGAGGGAATACATACTCTTTCTATTCACATCCTTGAACATTTACGTAAAAGGCTTTACTTTATGAACTAAATCTCTTCTCATTAAGGATCTTCTTCTATTACAAGTTATTGGCTTAATGCATTTGAACTTGGATTTCTAGAGGATCTTTTTGTGGAATGGGCACATTTCACAACACAGTTAAGCCTAATAGGTTTAAAACTCACTAAGAAGAAAGAAAAGCTAAAATGGGAAGGTGTTATGTATAATGATCAGATCTCAGTTAAAGAGATTTATAAACATATTTCTCATGGGCATGGCTTGAATGATAATGATTTTTGGTTTCATAACACATGGAGATGGGATATACCTCTCTAAATTAAAATGTTTTATGTGGCTGGTGGCCCACAATAATATTTTAACTTGGGATAATATCCATCAAAGGGGCTTTTAGGATCTTGGAAGATGCTATTTATGCAAAGAATATTTAGAAGACACAGAACATCTATTTCTAACATGTCCTTTTGTGATCTTGGTATGGAGTGGGATTCTCCAAACACTTAAAATACATGTAATCTAGAACATGGTTTCCATTTAGAGATGTCTCACTCAATGGTTTGAAAGTTTCAAGACATATCATTCCTTTCCTTTCTATATTTTGTGGGGCATATGGAGAAGCAGGAATGAGAAGATTTTTGAACAAACAAAACCAGATACTAGTGATGCCTATTTAAAGATCTTTGCATATTTTATGGAGATATGGATAATGAAGGAGGAACAACCTAGAAGACATTTTCGACTCGTGGCGCTATGGTCATACTTTATTTTTTTATTTTTTATTTTTTATGGATCATCCACCAATGGGGTTTGTGGAAGTGGCACACATTTGGTTTTGAAGCCAAACAACACCTTCCATTTCAGTTGGTATAGTGGCACGTGGTCAAATAATAGAGTTGAGCTAATCATACTCTTGGGGGCTCTTGTATGTGATAACTGGCTTGTAATTGAAGATTTACCTATGTTTGGAGATTCCAAGATGATCCTAGATTGGGTACAGTTGAGAACAAAATTTGGACCACCTTCCCTTATTTTTTGGATGCAATACATAAGATATTTGATGAATACCTTTCAAATACTAGCCTCTAATAATGTCTATAGAGAGTAGAATCAAGTGGCGTATCTTCTATCAAAGAAGGGATGCATCTGTGTGCCAAGGAGAATTTTCTACTCAGCTTTCGACAAAGGAATTTGTTGATGGTTCTAGACCCGCCAACATGTCAATGGGATCTCCTCGATAATAAGTCCCAATTAGACCTTAGACTGTTTGGTGTAGGAGTCCTAGCAATGGGTTGTAAAGAAGTTCCTTAACCGCGATGACGCACATATGCAAGTAAGATAACTATGTCTGAAGGGTGTGACCGCTACAATGAGTCAAGGAAGGTGCATGAGAGGTTCTAACACAAGTGGGTTGGGCTGAGTGCGCCCCTTCGCAACCTTTAATAGTACTTAGCTGGGAAGGGAACACATGAGTGAAGATGCATCACAAGCTGGAAAACAGGTCAACTGACAATCCAAAGTGATGGTTAAACCAACAACACATCTACAACAAGATTCGTATAATTTCATACAGAGTAGTTCATACACAACTACGTAAGTTAAACAACATACATCACTACAACAACTAGAAGTCCAACTACAATAACAACATATGCATGAAATCGTGTTGACTCTTATTATATAAAGAAGTGTAAGTTCCAATCATATAATACATCCATGTAAACCTGCTAGCCCTAACACTAGAAGGTTATATCCACATATGCCTACTCCTCCAAAGAGACGAAACAACTACATGCAGTGGAGAAGCTAAGGCACATTACAATACTATCCAAGCTCTTTCCAAGATAGTGTTATCAGAATCTTGGCTGACCAAAAGCCTATACAATGAGTTATGAGGGACTATTTATGGCAAAGGGTGGGGTGACCCTTGACATTCCCCCTTATGAATCTTCACCTACTCTATGATTGTTACATCCACTATTGACACTTGACTTACACTTGACATGACTTAACATTACAATGCACATATACCTATGTGAACAAAAATGGCTTGAGCAAACAAAACTAGACATCACTCTGACTTAGACAACTATAGACATCCAACTGCTCAACATCCTCATGCTTATCAATAGTAACATATTGATGCCAAGATCTATTGTCCTTGATAGCATCCATGTGTTCCGTTGTGACATCTATCTGAAACCTGAACCTTGCCTCCATAACATCCAAGTACACTGCTCGAGCTCCTCTGTCCAACTCATCTGAAAGCATGCGCATCATTGTCCTCAATGTGGCCAGACCAACAACATACTTTCACATGATGTTATATACCTAGGGGGGATAATATGGGGTACCAAGGGAGTTACCCAAGGTAATAATGTAATAATGGGATGGGCCATAGTAATAAATAAGGTAGGGCAACACCATACATTCACTCCTTAAGGAAGGAGAACACTCCACAAGCCATATGATTGTACATACAATAATCCTTGACTATATTTCTTGACTTGGAGTCTCTAGACTCTATATAGGCCTCATACATACAATACCATGGATCATTACCATGGTTCCCTCATACCATCGACTAATACCATGGGCCCATTACATTATTACTAACTACTTGTGGTCCCTTACATGATATCGGTTAACCACCTTATTTATTACTATGGTCCATCCCATTATTACATTATTACCTTGGGTACCTCCCTTGGTACCCCATATTATCCCCCCTAGGTATATAACACATGATGTCTCCATTGATAGGCATGTTTGGGCTGGTGGCGATGTGCATCAACTCATCGAAGTATAAGTCAAGCTCTAGTTGGACCTGCTTCTTGGTCTTCACCTGGGTGAGAGTCCCAAGTGATGGGATTGCATGTGTGTGTACCACAACATCCATGCTCTTGAATAATCATGCACAGGAAGCTTGTATGCTACTGATGAATTGTGGGAGGTCCTAATAATTATGGATCTAACTCCGAATACGTGTTTGCAGCTCAACCGCATTGGCCCTCATCATCTTTGGCAAGTGAAGCGGGGCTCCCTTGTACTTCATCATCCATGTTTTCATGTTATCAACAACAACATGCACGTTCGTCAAGATGCACGCTCTTCTAGCACATCGTTGCTGCCATCCATTAAGATGGATGATTGCCTTGTGCATGGTACCAAACTTGGAGCACAATGCTCACATAACTGTGTCAAGGGTTAATATTTCATCTAATGTTGCCTTCTTTAGTTCAGCTCAGGTGGACATTGTCACCATGTCTCCTCCTTGCTTGGTCACCTGTAGTTCCTTCGCCATTCGCTCATTCTCAACTATCCAAAACTGAACACTTGAGCTAGCGGCTTCGGCATACACTCTAGCTACATCGGCAAAGGCAATTGGATGCTTGTTCACATTAGTCACTTTCAGTCGCTCCTCCACTTTCACAGGAGATATTTAATCCTACGAAGTTGGTACTTTGTGAGACTGCACAACTCTGTGATGAGATTCATCAAAAGTGATGTTGTGCATCTCTCCTTCCAGTTTATCACCAAGGATCTTAGTGCCTCCTTAGTCATTCAATACTTGCTCATCATCTGGATGCATTGAAGTGGGTGAGTTGACCTCTTTATGGTGAGGCATGAGGTTGGTGTCTTGTTCCAACTCCTGCTACCTCATGTTTTCATCCAACTATTGAAGTGCTTGTTCTATCGCATGAGTAAAGTCCCACTCCTACTATGGTTCACCTTGTTCACATAATGCCAACTATTCAGATGAATCAACCACTTGTACGAGAGTTTCTTTGCCTGTCTGCACATGTTGTTCCCCTTCTGTATTTGCTATTGTTTTGCTTCCCTCTTCAATTTGCGCAACTCTTGTTCTTTTCAAAGTTTCTCCCTCAGCTCATGCAACTCCTTTGCTTCTTCCATTCTCTTCTTATCCCTCTGCCCTCGTGTGATTCTCTTCTCACGCTACTGCCTCTTTACCTGAATACCGATAACTGCTTGTTCTACAAGTGGATCTACTCAAAACTTGTAGATTTTCTCCTCCTCCATGCGATCAACAATATTCCTCTTCCCTTTGTCACACACAGGTATGCTTGGCTCTACTACCTCTACTACTATTGCTGCTACTGCTTCTACTATTGGTGATCTCTCCGATGCTACTTCATGTTGCTTCGCTAACCACTCCACAACAAAGCTGACCTATTCATTGGGTCTTGAGGAATTGTAGCAATACCCCCATGAGTCCTCCTCAGCCCAATGGAATGCCCCATGGATCCAGTTGAACTGAACTCTCATGCAGTGATCCTTCACAATGAAATGTGGGTCATACAGATTAAAGCTTCAAAGGTAGATGATACTTCTTCATATTTTCTTCTTTGACATCTGCTTGCTTGATACTCCAGATCTTATATAACCCAATTTGTAATAGAAGATCAGGCCAAGGTACCTTCTTCTTCCGCTGCAATCTAGCTGTCAATCCTGCTGAGATGTGATATGCTACTTCCTGCATGACAAGTACGTCCAAGGAAAACTTGGGCAAAACATGCGGAGGCTTCTCTGCATTGAACATTCAAATGAAAGTGCTAGACGGTGAGGCATACCAATCTACAATGCCTAACAATGCTTCAATTTCTTCCTTTGACATGTAGGGTGGATCCTGTTCGAATATCATCTTGTACAATGGGGTGACGAAATGGTTAGACAACCTTGTGATTATTCCTCTGAAACTGCATTTGAACAACAACTTTAAATATGTGTTTATGACAGTCTTCATTGGTGACCATGCCCACTACCGGGAACTAATGTTAGGCACAGATTGCATCTAGGATATAAGCGGACATGTAAATCTCTGCATGCATACCTTCAAGTGACTATCAATCCTTTGTGGCTTTCTCCTTCAACCGATCAGGAAGTATGCTGAACCAGTTACATGGTTTTCCTTCTCTAGCCCTCATAAATAGCCTTACTTTTTTCGTGACTTGGGAATGCAACCAAGTCATTGAAAAAATAGTGTTGTGCCTAGACCAAAGCCTCCCTTTGTCTGAAAATGATTTTTCCATCCTCTTATCACAATCATAGGCTTTCCTCCTACAATTCCTAATATGAAATACTCCTAACACACTTCGGCCATGGGACACCTAGAATTCACTGACATTGCCTCGCATAATCTCTTATTCATTCATTTCCATGCACTTTGACCTAGTTCTCCCTTGTGATTCCCTGACACTCCCAAACACTCCTTGAAATGCATTGACACTATTTGTCATATGTCAGCATGCCTTTCCATTCCTTGGCAAGCCATGGGACTCCTTAATTATCATGCCCTCATAACTACCCTTATTTTCTCTTAGACTTAGGAAACCAACCAAGTCCTGCCTCGACTACAACAACTTTACCAAGTTACATTTAATACAACTAGACTATGCCTTGTTCCCCTAGTGGCCTATAACTCATATTAGTCTTCTCATGTCCAATCTTAACTCATCCCACTTAATAAGTTAACAATTCAAGTCTCACATTCAATCATTCCCAGAAAACAACTAAGTAACATTTTTTACATCTTCACATGCCATAACATCTAGCACATATAAAAATCCATTGGAACTATATAGAACATATTATCATCCCCTACATTCCTTGGCATTATTTGTCACTCCATAATAGACCCTACCACTCCCTAACATGCCCTAACACTCTAGCATGCCTTGGCACTTCCTAGCATATAACCTTGTCACTCCCTCCTTAACATAATTGAAACTTGCTGACACTCCCTATCACACACTCTTATCCATTCATTTCCATTCATTTTGAACTAGTTCCCCCTTGTGTTCTCGTGGCACTCCCTTAACACGCATTGGAAAACCCTAGGAATTGGCAGATCTTGGCATGTTGCCTTGGAACTCTAGCATTCCCTGCAACTACCTAGCATACATTGTCACTCCCTCCTTATCACACCTTGAATTCGCTGACAATCCCTGTCACGCACTCTTATTCATTCATTTCCATGCATTTGAAACTAGTCCTCCCTTGTTTTTCACTGACACTCCATAACTCCCCCTGGCATGCATTTGCACACCTTAGCACCTAGCACATCTTGGCATGTTTCCCTGGCATCTAGAATGCCTTAGTACTGCCTAGCATACCTTGTCACTCCCTCCTTAGCGCACCTTGAAATCAATTACACTTCTTGTCACAAACTCTTAATCATTCATCTGCATGCATTGTTTTCACCTAGTGTTCCCTTGTGTATCACTAACACTCCCTAACACTTCCTAACACTATTTAGCACACCCTGGCACCTAGCACATAGTAGCTACATGTCTCTCTAGCATGCTAGAATGATTTAACATTGCTTAGCATACCATGTCACTCCCCTCTTACCATACCTAGAACTCATTGACACTCCCTATTACACACTCTTATTCATTCATTTCCATGCATTTTGACCTAGTGCTCCCTTGTGCTTCCCTAGCACTCACTAACACTCAACACACATTGGCACACCTAACTGCAATGATTTTCACTATCAATCAATCCAAAAACCCTTCCAGAGTCTAGCTAGTTACTTGTTCTTCACTAAGATATTAGGGTTAGATTTATTGTATAATGTTCAGTATGAAAATATTGCTAGGTGTTTTTATTGCATTATTTGGAAGGTGGCTAAGCCACAAGCATGATGGTAAGGTTCTTGAATCTTGGACTGTAAAACCAACCAACAAATATATGACTATAAGATCTTTTGCAAATATTAGTTCTCTAAAGACATTCATGGTAGTGATTTTCCCATTACACTAGACTCGAGAAATCGATTGTTAATTAGATGCAGTGAAGTGGTAGTTTGATGTAGTAAACGTCAAATGTATATTTCAACAACATGATGGAGGCTTACCTCTAACATCATAATTCAGTTTCTTATCTTCATGGTGTAAACCCCATGATGTCCAAGTGTGACACCCTCCTTTTAACAACACCCTTCGAGTAGTTACCCAGTTGTTGGGTTGTGTTATATTCTTTCCATGACTAAGCTCTGTAGTGAACGAGGGGGTTAGAGGGGGGGAAAGCCCCCCCAGTTCGGGGGGTTTGAGGGGGGCGAGTAGCCCCCCTTTACGAGGTCCGGGGCAACGCCCCAGGAAATTTTTTTTTGGACCCTATATTAGGTTGGGCGAACCTACCTATTGTTTTCGGTCCATGGTTTTGGACGCGATGGTTTTCGGTCCATGGTATTGGATGCTTCGGCATGTATAAATATGTATTGTAACATTGGAAGGAACATAATGAAAATTCAAGCTAGTAGTCCCGGTTTTGGGATCCAGTGGGAAATCTCTATGTATATGTGTTTTATGTGTTATGCTCTCACATT
>APFE030780254.1:0-10295 GCA_000404065.3 Pinus taeda | reverse complement strand
CTGGATTCATCCTTCCTTTGGAAGGTGAAATATCCGGTAAAAGCCCATACAGTCAATCTCTGTACGAGAAATATTGTGTTCTCATGAATTTTAGATCGGAAGAGGTTGAGTTTTTTGAGCTGGTGGAATGGCGCTCAAGGATAAAACTCAGAAACATTAAGTGTGAGAATGGAGATAGTATGCCCCAGTATCTCACGAAGTTCACCCAATGTTGGGATGAGTTGGGAAGTGTGGGGGTGACTGTCGATGATGAGGATGGTGAGTCTAGCTCTCCTTGGCCTTCCTAAGAGATGGCATAGCTATCAGGACTCGGAATGGAAGGGAGAAGTTGCCAGGATGGGAAAGACTATGGTCAGATCTTGTGCAAGAGGAGATCAGGCAGAGCACCAGAGACAGTTCTTCATCTATGCATGATGAGGAAAACTATGCCTTAGCGAGTAAGGCGAAGAAGGGAAAGAGTCAGGTTTCTCTTTCCGAATCCAGTTCTTCCAATGATGGGAAGAAGGTTGACAAGTCGAAGGTGAGATGCTTTCGTTGTCATGAGTTGGGCCATTATGCTACTAATTGCCCAAAGAAGAAGTCCAAGAAGGGATTCGAGGAAGGATCTGAAGGTGAGGCACTTGCTTCACAGTTTGAGTTGGATTTCACACTCTTCGCATGCATGGTTTCATCCATGATGGGAAGTGTTTGGTTTCTTGACAGTGGAGCTTCTTTCCACATGACCGGTGACAAAAGTTTGTTCAGTACTTTGGAGGAGAAAGATCTCCAGATACTCATAGGGATGGGTAATGATGAGAAGTATAGTGTCTCAGGTGTAGGCACGGTTATTTTTCATAGGGAGCATGGAGCTCACCTTACCTTGACCGATGTCAAGTATGTACCAGGACTGAAGAGAAACTTGGTGTCGATCACGATGCTGGAAGATAGAGGCTATGATGTAATCTTCAGAGAGGGAAAGGTTTTCCTTAGACACATCATCACTAGACAGGTGAAGCAGATTGTTTCACGGGTCAAGAACCTGTATGCTCTTGAGGTTCAAGATGCATGCAAAGCCTTGAGCAGCAAGGCAACTGATGGAGACTTGGTGGTTGAGAGGGAGGGTATATTACCTCTCAACATGAAGAGCCAGAAGAAGTCTCAAACAATTGTGGAGGAGCCACGATTGGTGCAGCAGCTTCAGGAGGTTGTGTGGAGCAGCGACAACAAGGGAAGCTGAGAGGAGATCGAGTAGAGACATCTACTCATGCAGAGACCTCCAATAGGGGGAAACTTCGATCCAGGTGGGCTGAGGGATCACATGCAGCCATACCTCCAGGTAGGAGGTGGGGCGATATAGATTGATAGTCCCAAGGAGGAGGGGCAGGATCCTTGAGGTACCCAACCTCTTGGATGAGACCTTGCTACGGGAGCCCGATGTGGAGTAGCAGGAACTGACTGATTGGGTAGAGATAGATGCGGATGGAGCGGCAGAGAAAGCGACAGTGCGGGGAATCCTAGGACAGCGCATAGCATGCAGGCTGCAGCAATGCGAGAGGCACAAGTGTTTTGCCACAAGTGTTTTGCACAGTGCTAGGTGGCATAGAGAGGTGTGCAATGTTGCGAGATGCATGAAGATGTTGCAGTAGCGCAGATGTCAGAGAGGGAGCACTTGTCAGCAGCAGGTAGAGCTTCAGCATCAGAGTATGTTCCTAGCCCAATAGATTGGTCAGTTGGGAGTTTTTTTTTGTTCCAAGTGTTGTTAGAGCAAAGTGGACCGGGCAGATGTGTTGCATGCAGAACATTCTAGAGTTACAGGATCGGGTTTGAGAGGAAGCCTTTCTTGTTGAGAGGGAGTGCTGAAAAGTGTGCAACAAGAAATGCTTGTTGAGATTGCAACAAGATGATGGAGCTTAGTGAAAAGAGTCGCCTTCACTAAGTGGGCCCGTAGGCTATTTTTGGCGCAGTCTATTTTTAGACTATGTCTATTTTTAGACATATGGATCATGTCTATGGATTGCAGGTTGTTGTTTATGGATGATTGATCAAGTTGGGAAAATAGATGGACTTCTATTTTTGATGAAAGTGTGAGTGATCAAGTCTATTTTTAGACTGGCTGTCAAAAATAGAAAAGTCAAATATTATTATCTCACAATAATATTTGGACTATAAACTTTGTCTTATTCTCTTGGAGCACTTCAGTTCGAGCTACGGATGTGGCACATGCAATTGCATGAAGAAAATACGTGGTTCTTATGGGTTAGTTGAATATTTGCATGCATGACTTCAGTTAGAACTCAAGTGAGTTGAGTTTAGTGGACTGGAGGTGCAGTTGATGGAGTTGTGTTCAGTTTAGCTTTGTTAAACTGGTTGTATTTAGTCTAACTGGAAAATAGACTAGAGATGAGTTGGGTTAATTAGTTATTAATTAATTCACAAGTTATTAACTCATAATACAACTAATGAATACATCAGTTAACTCAGTTGCATGTCAGTGCATGTTCAGTTCAGCAGGGACAGGTGTTAGAGAATCAGATTGCTATCAGTTGTGACTATAGTTGTGCACCAGATCTTGTACAAATCAGGGGATTGAGTATGCCAATGAGTTTGCCCACATTGTAGCTTCTTCTCACGTGATTTAGCCAAGGAAAGACGTGGCTGCCTTGGAATTATCACCGGTTCTTGTGCAGGTATTGAGCAGTGGAGGCAGGAAAGCAGCGGAAGAGATTTGAGCCCGTGATTGATTCAGATTTGAGCTGTATTGTGTGTAACAGGTGGAGCTGGTACTGGATTGCTTGTGATAAGCATTGTACTTTGTAATGTTACATGACTCAATCATTAATATACAGATAGTTGGGGTTTTTAGCGAGATGCTTTCCCCGGGATACATACTGTGTTAATGTGTGAATGCTCTTGATGTTTTATTGTTATTGATGCTGCTATATTGATGATCAACGTAGAGGAGCTTATGAATTGTGTATGTTTTCCGCAATAGTACATGATCAGGATAATCTCTGTTGAATATGTGTTAAATTATTCAAAATTTCTACAGACTATTGTTGACTTTGGCTAGAAATGACAGACTCTGACTTTGAATCATATTTGACTTTTGGGATCATCTCTCATTGGATATTGTTTGGTTAAATTTTATAGTCAAATTTGTTGACCTTTTACTCTTTGTTGATGAATTGGAACATTGTATCTCTCTTGTTAATTCATGAAGATTTTCGGAAAAAAAAAAAGTCACCTTGCCAATATCTGGTCGACGCATTTCGAACCAGCTAGTGTGGTTCATCTTTAGGATAAGATGAAAAATACCAATCCCAGAGGGAGGTTAAAAAGAAAATAGGTCATCCTAACAAATATAGGAAAATGACTAAATTTGACCAAGGAGGGAAAATTATATTATTTATTATTATATTTATTTAATATATTTATATATTATTAACCAAACGGCTATATTTGACTAGGTTAGGGAATTATTTAATTTGTTTAAATAGTAAATAATTATTTATTTATTAAATTAATTAATTAATTTATTCATTCCCTTATTTAATTACTTATTGTTCTTATTTAATTGTTTATTAGGTATTGATTTGGAAAAATATATAAGCATTAAAAAAAAAGGAATAAATAAATAATAATACAACTAGAAATTAAATGGTGAAGGTAAAAATAAATAAATACAAGGGATAAAATAAAAGAGAAGTGTTCTAAAAATATAATAAATGATAATAGTAATAAACAATAAAATAAACAAATACTAATAAGAATACATAAATAATACTAAAAATTAATAAATATTAATAAATAAATAAATATTTGATGACAATCTCTCTGCTAAATAAATAAAAATTGTATCTCTCTATGCTAAACATTTGATGACAATCTAATAGAAGAATAATTTTGAAAGGGTTCCCCCTTGTGGGGATTTTCCCTGGTATTTGGCCAAATACTATATCTCTCTTATTCTTGGTTGTCTTCCATTGTGCATTATATTTACTTTTTTGCCTACAATTGCTTATTGTTTTGGAGGGTTGAATTATATTGGATAAATTGGCTGCTAATCTAAGAAATGGAATAAGTGATTGTGTTAAGCATAGAGCACTGGAAAATTAACGTTCACCAGAGTTACAATATAGACCCTTCTAGAGTCTTCTACATCATAATCACATGGTTATCCCCTTTTCCATGAATAATGGGGGTAAATGTGGCATCCTCTCGAATCATGGTGGTGAAGACAAGAAAGTCAAATTCTAAGTGGGATAAATTTCGCATAAGGACTCTAATTGACATTATTCTTGTGTAATTGGAAAGATCTCTACGTGTAGTATAGGAAAAAAAGGTGCTTTGCTAAAGTGACAAATGTGTACCCCCAAAAAACATCATTTGATGCCTCAAAATGCTCTCAAAAGGTTTCAGACCTTGTTTTGCCAAACTAGGACTCGCCGGTAAAAAAGGTCCTCAGAGATGATTCCTCCACTTTTTCCACTTTGAAAGCATTGATATGGATGACAAACAATGGAATTATCCAATCCAGATTAGATACTAAATCTAAAAAACACGAAAAATAGACCAACTTACCCTAGGGTTTGGGATTTAGGTTATCTTTTTTGTTGTTGATTAGTTTAACAAGGAACAATGAAGAAAATACCAAATAAAACAATTTAACACATGAACACACATCCCATGAAACATAATACTAAGAAAACAAAGAAACTAACTTACTTCACCATAGATGATCATATATTCACCATAAACATCCATGAAAAGAGATCACATCACTTAATAATTCCACCCAAGAGAAGTTGACTGAGGAGGCCTCCATAGTACACAAGAGAGAAGAACCACTAATCAAGAGAATGAATAATCCAGGTTGTGACCATCAACGATGAAGTAAATTTCTCCCCTATTTATAGTATGGTAGCCAAGTGATTTAACTCAAAATTAGCCCAAAATACCTAAAAGAATTAAATCCATGACACAAGGTTTACATGTCAACCATCAAAATCTAAAATATGGTCAGTATGTTGGCATTATGATAAATATGTTGTACTTGGTGGCAATCCACTCATCTCAGATGATAAATTATTGTGCAACAAAGTTCGCGCACTTTCATGTAGAGAAAAGTTCCTTTCATGCAGAGAAACGTTCACGCACTTTCATGCAGAGAAAAGTTCACGCACTTTCATGCAGAGAAAAGTTCACGCACTTTCATGGAGAGAAAAGTTCATGCACTTTCATGCAGAGAAAAGCGCACGCACATGGGAAATCTTATGGTTGGTTCATGGTATTAGTCCGACAATTTTTGAACCTATGGTTTTGGTCTGTGGTATTGCATCCAAAAGAATTGAACCCAATTATTGGGTTTGTGGTATTGTTTTTCAATGGTTTTGGTCTATGGTTTTGAGTGAAGCCTAGCCTATAAAAAGGAAAGGAGATCATTTGGCTAATCACAAGTGTTGAAAATCTTAAGAAGAGCAAGATCTGAATTTCTGATAATCGGTTGGTGAGACATAGTTGAATCTGAATCAAGGAGAAACCGGAGCATTATAAGTCAGATCTACAGAAGAGAGCGGCAACGGCGTAGTGCGAAGGTGCACAGAACCAGAGAAGAAGCAGGTGTAGAGTTGCGCAGACTCGTCACGGCAGAAGTGCGGATATCCGTAGGTTTCCTTCGGTGAAGTTGTGGACCTTTCTTGAAATATATTTTAGCTGTCTTTTATATTGATGTCTGGTTACTGGTGTTATTTTCTGGTTACTGCATTCTGAGAAGTTATTTGTTTAAAGGAGATTGGGTGATGCACATGTACATGATTTTTGGATCCAGTTTGAAAATTGATGAAACGTGGTCCCTGGAAGGAAAGAGAAGGTAGTAGCCTTCTGTAGGTCAGTACCTACGTATTAGTATTTCAGCTAGTACAAGAGCTAAGGGGGTTGTATCTCCCTTCTAGAAGAAGCTGGAAAACGACAGAGGGTTGTAGCTCTCTGCTGGTTGTAGCTTGCATACTGGTAAAAGACTGCACCAATACAAAATCATTGTAAGAAGAAGTTTCTAATTGAAAGAAGATAGAGACATATTGCAGCAGGTGGTTTTCACCCACATTGGGTTTCCACCTTACATCTTGTGCTCCTTGGTGTGACTGTCTATTTTGTGTTCTTGCTCATTATTCTATGGTTCTCACATACATATTAATGACAAACATCTGAAGAATAAATTAAATTATAAGTTTGGAAGGTATATGAAAGTTTCAATTGTCAGATCTGAAAATATTTGTATAAATTGATTAGAGTTTGATAATACTGATTCACCCCCCCCCCCTCTCAGTATTATTTCCAACAATTGGTATCAGAGAAGGTCCTTCAGAAGAAACTTGATTGCTTGAAGGAAGATCTATCATCATGAGCAACTACGAGAGGGAAGCATCGATCAGGCCACCAATTTTTGATGGGACCAATTTCGTCTATTAGAAGGTAAGATTCACTGCCTATCTTCAATCTCTTGGTACAGATGTCTGGGATATCATAGATACAGGGTACACTTTTCCATCAGCAACTCCCACATATCCGGCTGAGAAGAAGCAGTTTGAAACAAATGCAAAGGCTGTCAATACTCTATTAGGATGTCTATCTCAATCAGAATTTGTCAAGGTTATGCAGTATAAAACCGCAAAAGAAATATGGGACAAGAATCGTTCTGAGCTATGAAGGAGATGAACAGGTAAAACGAGAAAAACTTCAAACCCTAAGAATTCAGTATGAAAATCTCAGAATGTACGATGATAAAAGTTGTGGCTAACTATTTTCCTATGAATAGATGAGATTGTTTAATTGTATGAAAACTTGGGTGAAGAAATAAAAGAGGGGTTGTTGGTTGAAAAGGTTCTAAGATATTTGTCTCCTAAGTTTGAATCAAAAGTTTCTACAATAGAAGAAAAGGAGAATCTACAGAAAATTACCATGTCACAGCTACACAGAATTCTAACCGCTTACGAAATGAGGAAAGGAGGACCTTCAGACAAAAGAGAAGCTGCATTCAAGGCTTCAGGCAAAGGAGATTACTATGAGTCAGGACACATGTCAGAAGAAGAGGAAGAATCAAATTTTGTCAAGAACCTTCAATGGGGTGCTAGAAGATTCAGAGATAAGTTACCCTTCAAATGCTTTGCTTGTGGAAGAGTCGGTCACTATGCTGCCAAGTGTCCTCAGAAAGACAAGCTTGACAAAGGTAAAAAAACATGTTAGATGGAACAAGAAACAAAATGTAAGTAATAAAAGCTACTACACTCATGAAGACAATGATGGACTCTCAAATAGTGATGAAGATGAATGAGGTAATAATTATAGACTTTTAATGGCTTTTGAAGATGATGATTTCATGGATGATATAGATGAAGAAGGTCTTTATGAAGAGATTCCTAAACTCAAAATTTTTTTAGAAGATAAAAATATGATTATTGATACTTTGAAATTTCAACTGGCTGAAAGGGAAAAACATCATGAAAAGTTAGAATGTGAAATTGTGGGACTTAGAAAAGAGATTGAGAAAACAAAATCTCTTAATCTTAGATTTGTTAAAGGATCTGAAACTCTAGATGAGATTATCAATGTGCAGCATTATCCCCTAATCAAGACAGGTCTGGGATATAATGAAGAAACATCTCAAGCGTAGAAACCATCCACCTCCAAAAGTTATCTTGATGCAGCAAGGAGGAGTGAGCAAAGGACCAATGCAGATCACCAGGTAAATCAGGGACAATTTACCTCAAGAATGAACAAAGACTACCAAGTAAATCAGGGGCAATCCACCTTTAGGATGAACAGAAGCTACAATCAGCCACAGGTAAAATCTTCTCAATCTACCTCAAGAATGGATGACAGTAGAAACTACAATCGTTTGGTTGGTAGATTTGATAATCGTAGGAGTTTCTTCAATGGCCAATGCTTCTCTTGTAATAACTTTGGTCACAAAGCAACTCAATGTGTTGCCTATAATACAATCATGACTAGAGAAGCTCAAAAAGAAAGAAGTATGACTGGGATCATGAAAAGAACCTACAATAACTTTTCTGCTCTTGAAAACGAAATTGAATGTTCTATTTGTAACAACTTCGGTCATGAAGATTCTAAATGCAGGAGCAGGTTTCGGAAAACAACTCAGAAGGAACAAGCCTCAAGTGCCAAAACATGGAGAATGAAAGAACTACAACTAGAAAGATGTGGTATATCCTTATATGCGGAAGGGCAGGAAAATTAATGGTACTTCAAAAGTGGATGTTCAAAACATATGACGGGTGATAAGGAAAAACTTTAGTCATATAGTGCCTTAGAAAAGGAGAAGAAGGTCTCATTTGGAAATGACACCCCTGTGCTCATAAAAGGTAAAGGTTCTGTTATGTTGAAAGAAAAGGTCAAAGCTGGAAATGTTATGTATGTTGATGGCTTAAAGCATAATCTATTGAGTGTCAGTCATATGTGCGATCAAGGAACTGAGGTAATATTTCGATCAAATGGATGTAGTGTTCGTGATCTTGATAAAGGAGAAACAGTGATCAAAGGCCTAAGAAATCCAAATAATTTATACATATTCAAAGAAGGACAACATCAATGCTATCCAAGCAAGAATGATGAACATTGGCTATGGCACCAGAGATTGGGGCACCTAAGCTTCTCACAAATAAGTAAAGCATGCAAATACCAGGCAGTTCGTGGTATTCCAGACATCAGAATTCCAGACAATACAATATGCAAGCCATGTCAGTTTGGTAAGCAAACCAGAACTAACTTCCCTGAGAAGGAAGGATCACCTAGCAGGCCACTTGAGCTTGTCCACACTGATGTATGTGGTCCATCTAGGAAAAGGTCACCTTAGTGAGAAGAATACTTCATATTATTCATTGACGACTATTCAAGGATGGTTTGGATAGGACTTATGAAGCACAAGGATGGAGCCTTCGAAAATTTCAAATCCTTCAAAGCTTTGGTTGAAAACGAATCAGATCACAAAATTAAATGCCTCAGGTCTGATAGAGGTGGGGATTTACCTCAAATGAATTTTTTGATTTTTATGAAGAACATGGAATTGGAAGAGAATTCTCTACAGCCAGGACTCCTCAGCAAAATGGAGTATTTGAAAGGATGAACAGAACGGTTCAACAAATGGCTCGTGCTATGCTTGATGAGTCTAGAACTCCCGCAACTTTCTGGGGTGAAGATTCATTTGCTGCAGTTGTTATTCTCAACAAAACAAATGTCCAGGTGAACAGCACTCAAACCCCTCATGAGCTCTGGTATGGTGAGACTCCTTCAGTAAAATATTTCAAAATTTTTGGAAGCAAATGTTATATCAAAAATACTGATGAACATCTTGGCAAGTTTGAACCCAGAGCAGATGAAAGCATTCTTCTCTGTTACTCTCCCCACATCAAAGCATACAAGTGTTACAATAAAAGGCTTGGAAAAATTGTTGAAAGTATTGATGTAGTGGTTGATGAAGATGAAAACACTCCTAGGTAGGTAAGATCTGAAGATTTCAAAGATGAAGAGGACTATCCATCTACATCAAATCAGATTCATGATGAAGAAGAAGAGACCTATGAGGCACCAGAAGAACAGATAAGGATAGAAGAAAAGAATCCATCCAGGTACGTTCAGAAGAATCATCCAGAATCTCAGATTTTGGGGAAGAAAGAGGTTGGTATACAAACAAGAAGAGCAATAGCAGAAGCTTCAAGCTATTTTGCATTACTCTCCTCCACTGAGCCACAAAATGTAAAAGAGGCATGCAAAGATGAATGTTGGGTCAAGGCAATGGATGATGAACTTGAGCAGATTGAAAAGAACAACACTTGGGATTTGGTTCCTAGACCAAAATATAAGAATGTCATAGGGACAAAATGGATATTCAAAAATAAGCTGAATGAAAATGGAGAAGTTATTAGAAACAAGGCCAAACTTGTTTATAAAGGGTATGCTCAACAAGAAGGTATAAAATTTGAAGAAACTTTTGCTCCAGTTGCTAGACTTGAGGCCATAAGAATGTTCCTTGCTCTCTCTAGCTTTCAGAAATTCAAAGTATTTCAAATGGATGTGAAATCTGCCTTTTTAAATGGGGACTTAGAAGAAGAAGTGTATATTGAGCAACCAGATGGATTCATCCTTGGAAATGATCCAAAACTTGTATTCAAACTTAAGAAGGAACTATATGGTCTTAAACAGGCTCCAAGGGCTTGGTATTATCATTTGGACAAATACCTCCATCAACAAGGTTTTTCAAAAGGATCAGCAGATAGCAATCTATATATAAAAATTGATAATGA
>APFE030780253.1:0-14717 GCA_000404065.3 Pinus taeda | reverse complement strand
TTGCAATGGTCTCACTGATAAAATGGGATCCCTAACAACTTGTCAAGTTGTGTGGGCATCCAAACCTAGTGATAATATTCTCAAATATATATCTTGTTGTGGTGCTAGCAGTACAATATTTTACAGAGGTTGCTTTTGTCCATATAGTAAGATAATCGGTTTTCATAGTGATATACTTGGCATGTGAATGTCATGCAAGAGGGCTTATGGGACCAGTGAAATCAATAGCCCATTTTTCAAAGGCTTGTAGTGCTCTAACTGGATGAAGCTCATCTCATTGAGAAGGCCTCCCAACCCTCTAGAAAAAATATAGTTCTTAACAAATTATTTCACATCCTTAAATAGGGTCAGCCACCATAATCCTGCTTGAAGCACCTTTCGAGTAGTGGCTTTCCCTCCAACGTGTTGTCTCGCAACTCCATTATGACATTAACATAAGATTTCCTCTCTTTCATGACTCAATATACACATGTGTAAGATATTATCAAGTCCCAACTTATATAATTTGCCTGCAATCAATTGATAATTAGTTGCTCTCACCACCAAATGCCTCTTTTCGATGGTGGAATAAACATTTGGACACTTACCAGTGGCTAAGAAAAGTGCAATGTCTTAAAAGATAATTTGGCACAGCGCACTCCTAAACAAGTATGTGTCAGGAAGTTGATCATCAAGCGAACCGCCAGATTCCCTTAACTCCAAACGGGAAAGATTATTTGTCCCTACATTCGTTCATCCAAGTTTTACAACAACTTCAAAGGAAAACTCTTGAAATAATAACACTCATCTACAAATTCTCCCATCTAGTATAGTTTTATTGACTAGGTAATTCAATGCGGAATGACCAATGAAGAATTTAAAATGACCTCCCAGTAAGTAATGCCAAAACTGTTGAAGTGAATAGACCATGGCTAAATCCATGTGTTCAATTATAATATAATTTTATTCTGTAGTAGAATGTTTTCAATGTATAATTTCACTCTGCAATACAAAGTTTTCGACTAGCAAAATAGATAGGATGGTCGAGATTACCTTCTCTGGGTTGTTCGAGAATTGCACCAAGAGTAATACTAGATGCATCAATGTGCACATGGAATTCTTTGTTCCAATCAAGAGAGCCCGGAATCAGAGCACTTGCTAACTTTTCCTTCAAAGTATTAAAAACAGTATCACACTCAAAGGCCTATATAAAAAGTTGAGTCTTCTTCAACAACTTCTCCAATGGAGTTGTGATTAGAGCATAGTTGTGGATAAGTATGTGATAATAACATGTATGCCCATCTCAACTGCTTAATACTTGTACGAGGTGACATATTGAGGATTACTACAACTTTGGTAGGATCCATTGGTACACCATCCTTACATACAATATGTCCCAGCAGAGTTCCAAAAGGCACAACAAAGATACATTTTTTCAAATTGAGGGAAATATGCAGTTGCTTACATCGGTCAAACATTACCCCTAACAAACTGGAGTGTTTTTCTAGTAGACTGTAAATTGTCTAGTCATCCATATAAACCTCACGGAACTTATAATAAAGTTAACGGGTACTGTACAAAGTTATCATTTTTTTAGTGGTTGTAAAAAATCATCAGATTTTGAAAAGTGTTGATTCAGAATACATCCTTTTTTCAGTGTATTTTTTACACTTTAAATTTTCTTATGTATTAAGTATGGACCTTTTTTTTAAATGTTAGTGATTTTCAAGAATATTTTGAAAAGTGTTGATTTAGAATACATCTTTTTTTTAACATATGTTTGACACTTTAAATTTTGTTATGTATTAAGTATGGACATTGTTTTTAAATGTTAGCGAATTTCAAGACGATGTTGATGTAGCATCAACCACTTTTTTTGGAGAGACTTATTTTTCACACTTAAGATTTTATTGTATAATAAGTATGGGTAAAAAATTTAAATCACTGATTTTAAAAAGTGTTGACTTAACAACAACTTTTTTTTGGTTGGGCATGTTTTTGACACTTTAAATTTTCTTATGTCTTATATATGCACATTTTTTTTAAATGTTAGTTATTTAACCATTTTTGAAGTTGTCTTTTTCTTCTTCCTTGTTTTCTTCCTAGGATGTTTGTTTTTGAAGTGTTTTTCAAGTTTTTGTTTTTTGTTTTTTGTTATTTTGTTTTTTTGTTCACTTTTCGTTCTTTGTTCTTATGTTTTTGTTTTTGTTTTAATTGCCTTTTTTTGCCATATTCTTATTGCTAAATAGAAATATTTACAAAATTTTTTTTGCAAAAGCTACAAAATTAATAATAAATAAATATTTCAAATCTATGATTTTGTATATATTTACTTATAATCTGTGTCATTAATACCTCTAAATGGACAATCACCAAAATATTCTTTTCAACGTAAAATGATATTATTTAATTAAAATCATTGAGGAAAATACACATTTTGCGTATAGATATAATACTAAAAAAATACACATTTTGCGTACTTTTCGCTAAAAATAACATCACTGATCACATAAAAGGTAATCTATTTATTTAACTGGAAACCCAAAAAAAATGAAATAGGAAATATTTTGAAACAAATATACACTAAATCTCATATGAATTTTTAACTGGAATTTTTTGCTTCAACAATAATAATGATACGAAGTTTTTTTTTTCCCAAAAATATGATTCACATAAATATAAATAAATACAAAACTAAAAACAATTAACCTCAAAAAATATAACTAAAAAAGAAACTAGGGTTTACGGTTAACTAATAGCTATAATTAAACTAAAGAATAATAAAGAACAAGATTTCATCACAAAAATAAAACAAATAATAAAATATAGTATTATTGAATGTCATCACCAAAAATTAAGAAATATGATTAACTAATCTTGTTTATATTAACATATATACACTTTAATATATGTGTATGTCTATTTTAATATTTATAATCAAATTTATTAAAATATCTTTTTAATATAATAATAAGTTAAAATGGACAAAAAAAACTATAATTCATGAAAATGGAAATTAAAAAAAAACAAAAACAAAAACAAAAACCACCAACAACAAAAAAAAGGAAAGGGAAAATAAAATTAAAAACAAAAAAACTAGTAACCTATAGAAATTGAAGTTACTAAAGAGTGCATAATAAGACCTCAACCGATCACCTTACAAATGAATAAATATAAATAATAACAACAAATAACAAAAATTGAATTTTGAATATTAAACTATGGCTAAGTGGCAAAAATTTTGGATCAAAGACAAACTAATATGGAGTGTTCCTACAAAAAAAACAAGACAAAAACCCCATATATATTTATATATATATTACTTAGTAGTATATATATTATATATATATATATATATATATAGATTAATAGATATTTATATAACAAATATTAAATTTTTAAAAACAAAAAACAAAACAAAAAACAAAAAAAATACTACAAAATATTGAAATATTATTGTTAAATATATAAAGATTCATTTGAATAAACCAAAAATCATTAAAAACAAATCGCAAAAACATAACAAATATAAATTTAAAAATATATCTCAATTATAAAATAAATTTTAAAAAAAAAAAACAAAAAAAAAAAAAAAAAAAAAAAAAATTAAAAATTTTACAGTAAATTAAATTAAATAAATTAAGTTAAACATGTCCCCCGCTCTTTTGCGCCATAGCTGAGGCGGCGGGTCAATTCCCAGAAGCAACCCCTACCCACAACACACTGTGCAATACGCGGGGGTCAATTCTAAGAACTAACCTGTTGCCATGGTCGCGGTGCCAAAAGACCCCCGACAAGCGACTCTTGCCACCTGCCGGGGACCCTTTGGTGTCACAACCAGTGTGGTGGGTCAATTCCTAGCAGGCCTGGAATTTGACGTCCTGTAAGACGTATTTTGGGTTTCAAAACGTATTTGACGGCAAGCTGAAAATTTAACCCGTCAGATATGACGTCTCTTTTATAGCTGCAACCCGTCAGAATGACCTCTGATTTTAAATTTAAACCATCAAAAATTATAATACCAATACTATTTAAGGGATTTTCCACTTAGCATAAGTTTAACTACAAGTAGTTGGTTGCACTCTCAATCTCTTTGGTGTGCCCGTATTAAATCCACAACTACGCCATAAAGCATAATTGCATTGAATATTTATAATTGGGAATTCAGGTTTCCAACAACTATTTTGCACTCTCAAGCTCTATAACTGGGATTACTCATAAAAATTTTGGTAAAATATTTTTATTTTTGGAAATGAAATGCAATTGACTTTTATCTATATGATTCACGTCAATTTGTTGTATAATGCAATGTCGTATAACACCCATAATTATTTCTAGTTAGAATTTGTGTGTTTATAACTAAATTGGTTAAGGGTTCAAACTTGTACAATCCTAATAACCAAATTGTTATCTCAACTAAAAACTTTCTGGAATAATCTTTTAAGAAGACACCATATGATTATAAGTTTTTAAAATGATTATTATATAATAATATGACTGATTCCATATATCAAATTCCAAATTTGATATGTTATTTATTTGTGTGAACTTGTCATATGCATTTTGAAACTTCATATATTCAAATTTAAATGGATTGAGATAGCATTCATACTAATAGTACTGAATGCACCTAAAACTTTAAATTTATTGACATAAGCCTATCTATGCACTTCACACTTCCTCAAGAGTTGAGAGGCCATCCTAATCCCACTCGCATGTCCAACCAGGGTTTAAAATGTCCATAGTTTACAATGTCGCTATCAGTGTAGTAAAGCACTGAAGTCTTTTGAGGTGTTTTTGACTTGTTAAAGAAATGGTAGGACTTACTCCCAATGTGATTGTTGAGGTTGTACGTTTGATTGAGGCGGCTAGTTTTATCAGTTTTATGAATGTACATGGTTTGAGATTAATAAAAATTTAGTTGTTTCAGTGAGTGGTATGCACTTGAGGTTGGAGGATTTTCTTATTTAAAAAAAATCAAAATGTTATTGTGTATTTTTTTTTAATATTTAATTGTATTTTTTGTGGACTTTTAAAAATAATTTAATTGTTTTTTTAGGTTTACTGTTGATTTAGTTAGTTATAATATATTTTGGGTTGTTTTATAAATTAATTGTTTTAATGATTAAATGAGATTGAAGTTCAATTTAATATAATTATAACACATAACTCTTAAATAAGAAGTAAGGATTAGTTGTTTTGCTTATATTTTCAAAAGTCTGAAGAATTTATAATGCTTTGTATAAGTAAGAATAAAAATAAATTATGGATAGAATAAAAATAAATGATGGATATCTCATTATTATAAATCTTTTAGTCAAAAACATTAATTATGAATCTTAGTAGCTTTTTCCTTTATCAATTCTCTCTCTCTCTCTCTCTCTCACATACTAAATTAAAATCATATAAAATTTAAAGATATAAAAATTAATGGACAACTGATTTGTTATAACTGTGGAGGGTCGGGACACTACGCTCAAGCCTGCACTAACCTGACTAGGATTTTGTGCCCCTACTGTGAACAGTTTCATCATGAGATGATAGACTATCCAACGCTAATTGCCCAAATGCGCAAAAAAGGAGTGCTACAACCCTCACCAACCCAGAATGTTCAGATGATGCGATCAAAACCTCGCGAAGAGGACCCTAATATAAACATGGAACTGAGGAGCGCTGCAACTACAGAAGGAAATTTGCGAAAAGAGTGTGCAGAAGGTGGAAAGAAGTGTGACACACCTACAAAGGAACATGACTCTGGGCCAGAACAGGGAAGGAAGATGCCGAGGGAAGCTCAGCGGAGCTTCGTGGAAGCTTCTGCTCTGGGTAGGAGGGATCAAACGGAGTCAGGCTTGGACCCCTCCATGATTACTACCTTTCTTGAAACCTACATGAAACTGTTGCACGATAGTAAGGTCGTTCAAGGGCTGCAAGAGCTGATCACCAGGTGCGCCAGATCCAGCGAACCGCAAGTAGTCCGGAAAATAGGAAGACATGCTCTACACATCGGATGGGAGATGAGACTGACAACACAAATTGGTGAATATGAAATGGATCAAGTCATCCTAGACTTAGGCTCAGATACGAACGTATTACCTAAAAAAATATGGGAGCACATGGGCAAGCCTGCACTGCAATGGTCCCCAATTTAGTTGTGAATTGCCAACCAACAAAATATCTTACCAATGGGTCGACTACAAGGGGTGACCGTGGATATCGACAGTGTAAGTACACAGACCGATTCGAAGTCATATAAATTGTTGATGATAGTAATCCTTACCCCGCACTACTCGGGATTGATTGGGCAATGGATATGAAGGGGATCATTAACTTAAAAAGGCGAAAAATGACATTCGAAAAGAATTCACTACGAGTAGTAGTTCCATCTGACACAGCCGAAGGAGAACGCTACACCGAACCAGTGTGCGACAAATAAAGTGATGACGAACTAGATTGCATCTATCAGATAACAGTGAAGGCCAAAATAAAGTGCATTCCACAGAGGTTCGAAGAGTCGCGTGGGAGAGCGATAGCACTTATACAGTGGATTCTGATGAGGAGATTGAGCGATGGCAGAACCGGTTGCAGGAGGCTACGACACTAAATTGTAATATGATGACTCGGTCATTGCGACGCGTAACCACTGAGGAATGACAACGACCGAAAGAAAGCGTTGCGACAAAGGAAAGGTAGCTCGACGCTATATGCATAGCACGAGAGCAGTCTAATAGGGCAGAAGATGTGTTGCACACACCTAGAGGGGGGCCACGGGAGCTAAAATGGAGAAGGTAGTTCCAGGGATAAACGGAAGGACGCGTGCGGCAACAAGGTTGGTATAGAACGGTCATACCTTAATGACGAAGGGTACGGGTGCTCATCAGGCAACCATCAACCCACTCAGCTCCACACGAATCGAAGGATCGCACGACCGAACAAGGAAGTATCGTTACGAACAAACAACCTAGCACAGATACACCCCACCCTTCCAGGGACAACACCTGCAGTAGGATTCAGTAGCTCTGGGAACTCATCTTGCGTGGTAAAATGCAAATTTGAAAGTTAGAAGCATCAGAGGCCAGACTCCGCGCATAGAGTGAAGAGTTATATGAAGCAATTGCTAAGCTACAGTTAGAAGTCTAGAAGTCACCTATATGGAGGAACTAATGAAGAAATCAAACATGGATAACTCTCCTACCCTGCTACAAGCAATGGTGTCGCTAGCATGGTTGTGCCTGCACCCGGAAGGACAAGGATGCGCTCAGCGCAATCTGTTAGCAGAATCAAGGGAACGCAACGGGTGCTCGTAGCCCAGGCTAGACGGGGACTGGAAGACCCATGCGAGGGATTCGCCCACCTAACTATCTGTACGTGGCTCAATCCCAGCGCCCCACGCAGTTGAAAGAGGGTGTGGGGCTATAAAACAGGATGCTGTGAAGCTGCATAACATGGCCACAGCATACGTACAAGAACCACACTTGCGTCCTTGGGGATTCGTTGTCGTGAAGGAAAGATGGAAAGCGACCATTGTAGGTACTATTCATGATATGATAACCCATTTAAAGCACCGTGGAGTGGACGACAGGCAACTAAGGCAAAAGAATAACTGCCAAAATCACATTTATGAGTTGCTGCAAGGGCAAGCATCCAATATCAAATTTCGAATCATATATAAGGGTCACACCACCACATCTTTTTGCCCTGTAAGAAAGTCGCCCTAGGTTCGAAACAAGTGCAAGATGAGTGACCAATGATTCAAAGAAAGTTCATGGTTTAAGGCATTCACGAAGCACTACCAGGAAGAAATCCTCAAAGCACACAACCCTACCACCAATAACCCATAGCAAGCTTCATCGCAAGCAGCCGAGCTCCCTAAATCGCCCCAGACACCAAGGACTAGGAAGGACCCTCAGGTTCCAGAATTAGTCAAAAGATCGCCACGACACCTGTATTTTGGCAAATTCACAATGGAGGAAAAGGGTAAAACTATTACAATTGATAATGACAATGAAGCACAAGAGTCTCCCACATACTTCGAAGAAGTAAACCCTAAGGAGGACCCATACAGCTAGGGGAAGGCAAAGGTACCTGCAAACCTAGATGAAGTCGACATTGTAATCGTTACCCCATCTCTCCCAAAAGTTGTCCCAGTGGAAAACTCGGTGGTTGGCTGTGTTGCGACGATGAAGTTCGAAGATTGGGACCTCGCAGATATCGTAAAATTCCCCAACCTAGCAACAGATGCACTAATGGAGCGGAGTGTAGAAGGGACGGTGACAACACTACAGTCAAAGGAGTGGTTGTGGAAGGTGGAAAAAGCTGGGCTGCTCTATCTATTGTCGATTCCTCACTTTCTATGGCCTCCTATCACCATGTTGGTCATAAAGCAGTTGCTCTTTTTAGTTCATGAGGAAATATTATGGGTTAGAAAACCCGTCAATATCACAGTTGAACTTGTTCATCGAGTCTCACACCTTCCCTGCAACAGAAGAGACCCTCGGGAAATTACTAATAGAAGTAACGATGTCGTGATGATAGAGCGACTGAAAAAGAAATATCAGCTCGCCAAGGGACAATGAGGGTACATCATTGACAATATCTCAGACAACGCAGTCCACGTTGCCACTCAGTTGTTGGCAAGAAAAGTAATGAGGAAATGTCGTGGCACTGAGGTTCCCACCGTAGTTATTGCACTTGCTGAGGAATGCGTAGCCGGTGTACGGTTCAATTGGTCATAGTTCCTTTGTGAAGTATTTCTGACCAATTGTCGCAAAGTGCAGGAGGAGGGCAAGACTTTCCATTATGTGTGGCTTCTCCTGTCCATCATGTTGATCACCGTTGACTTACCCGAAGAAAGCTAGTCTCTGGTCTTGGACTCGGAATGGCCGGAAGCGGCTAGATATGCTTCCCTCTGGGCGACAAGGGATGCAGGACGAATTTAAAACATCAAAATCTTCTAGATACTGATGGATGCGAATGTGCGTCAATGGATTAATGAGCTACCCTAGATGTCCGAAGAGATCTATGAAAGCATGAAGCATATTGCCAAGTTTAAAGCCAACATGCATTGTATTTACATCAGGGTGCGTAAGGACCCGGCATAGGTATGGACCTCACTCCACTTTATTGCCATTGATGACGTTGTAGACGGGGTCGTGGATACCTGGCCACCGGCATGGCGCAGATCAGGGGTAGTAGAGCACAACGAGGCCGCTATCGGGCGGCAAAAGGAGGAAGCTAAGCGTGTCATGTAGCAAAATCGAAAGAAACAGCTTGCCACGGAAGTTCAAGCAGCTTGAGAGGCGGCACTGGCAGCTGCTAGAAAGACACCACCAGGAGGGGCTATGTCAACAATAGGCAAAACCAGTCAAAAGTCGTCCACTAAGAGGGTCGCAGACGTGCCACCAGCAACTAGCACAGATTTGCCTTTAAAGTGGCTAGTGCCGCAAGACCAGACGAAGCCATGAAAGAAGGAAAAGGCATCCAAAACAGATAGCATAATGAACACCCTAACTGAGGGGGACCTAAATGATATAGAAAACATTGTGCGGGACGTCACTCAGGATATCGTCGACAAAGCCATGTTTGAGCAACAGATTGTGTTGGGGGAACTCCGTACGCAGCTACAAGAACTTGGAACAAGGATCACGCCAATGAGCACCAGTGCTACGCAAGGGGTTCCTAGTATGTCAACCACTGTACCATTATTAAAGGCCCAAATGGCTCATTCCATCACCATTCCGGCAGGAGCATTGATCACCGCAAATGCGGAGGACCGCATTATACTTGGACAACTTCAAGGGTTGGGATTAAATGTGGCTGCTCTACCACGAGAATGTTTGTAGAAACTCCAAGATAGTGCCACGATGGAGCTCCGTGCCAGCGCTAACCAAGTACTCCAGGAACAGAAAATGAATATCGACCAACTGCACCACCAAAGGGATGAAACAGTTACGCAGAAGCAACAGGTGGAGAAGGTAGTGGCAGAAGCCTGCTCGAGTACCCATGAACTAGTGATTGCAGTGGAATTGCCTATCAAAACACAAATCCAAAAATTGGCTACTGGGTTCCGACACGCAAAAGAGGAGGCCGCGCGGATCCAATGTGAACTCAGCATGCAGATTGCGGACTTAAAATTGCAAGTTCCCCCGACGCTGCCAGCAGAGATCCTAGAGCAACGTAGGAACATTCTCACTATGGGGCGTGTGATGCTTACACGTTCAATGGAAGAATGTACCGAGCTGCTCACTCAGTCGATTATTACACGCACCACCCTTCAGGAGGATCCAACACTTTGTCGATTGGAAACCAAGGCCCGGGAACTTCAACAAGCTTACGATCGGATCCGAGGAACCACGCAGACCGTTTCTATTACACAGTGCTTAGCTAAGATACATGAGGCTCAGGCCCTGAAAATCCAAGCCGATGCCACCAGACAAATGGAAGCAGTGATTAAAGCCTGTCTCCAGCCTTGGTTAGATGAGGCATGTCCGGTTTCAACCACAATACAGCGCATGGTAGCCCACATGCAAGCCAAGTATGCCACCATGGAGACAACGGAAACCGGGACCAAGGTGTCAGCAACACACGTGGAACGAATGTAGCAAATTATAGAAGAGTTTACTGCTAATTCCAACAACGCACAGAAGCTGTTAACCAATCTCCGCGCAAAGTTGGCAGCACCAGCTGAGTGACTCAGAACGAGTCACGATGATTGTGTTGGGGGACTGTTGGGTAGCGGAAGCCCGGCGCAACAGTCATGGGGTGTGAAGCCAGCAATTTTGGGTAAAAACAGGGTAAAGACTCCAGGGGATGCGCGGAGCGCAATTTTGTAATAAGTTGAAGTCAAAGGGTAGTCCACCTAGAAATAATGTAATGAAACGTAAATTGATTCGGCCCGCTCATGGATCATGGTCCATGGGAAGGTATAAATAGATCGAGGCTCTATGGGTAGAGGAGAAAAGTTTTGATATATGTTTTGGGATCTGGCATGTAATGGATTTTTAAGGAAAGCAGTCTGAAAACATCTTTAAGTTCGAGTCGAGGGTTTGGGTAGTGGATAGAGGCTCTATAGCTGTGTGCACAGAGTCCTGGAATATTCCGTAGTTGTTTGCGCGAGCCTTGCAACTGAGTGTATAGGGCGGATCTGGATGTATTAGTGATAAGTGGAAATAAAGATAAGTTTCTTCTGCAAATTCTGTGTTATAGTTTGAGCTATCGCGAATCTGATTGTATGAATGATTAATATAACTACTTAATCTAAATGCATATACTTATGTTATAGATATGTGTGAATTTAATTGTATTCTAAGTGCGCAAACTGGCCAAATCTATTAAATGTCTACTTAAAGACCCTCCTAAGTAGATCTGAGCTACAATACTTCATCCAATAGAATAGATCTATAGACTGCGTGCTAATAGACAGGGAGAGATATTTGGGATCTGAATCCAGCGCGGCGCGAAGTTGTAGAACGGGGCGTGAAAACTCCAAACCACATCTAGACATCCCAAGGGTGTGGAAACCTGGTTCCAGCACCCTCCCCTGCTACCTCGGGTGAGACCTCAGTCCGCGCTTCACGAACTGTTGCCGAAAGGGCCAGTAGCTGCAGGATTTTCTTGGCTAAATAATTCTTCTAAACCTGGGTTAGGCCCATATAAGCCAACACTAAGACCTCCTTTACTCTCTCAAACAAAAAGTAATTAAAATCATATGAATTTAGTGGCCATAGTAGGGCTTAAATCAAGCGCCATTAACCCAACCAGACATGAGAACTCTATCAAGTTACACAGGCTTAACAGTCCAGACTCCTTAATCTCCACAACTATAAAATATCCCAACCAAAGCATATGAATCTTTCCAAGATGCTTTAAATATTTATTGTCGTACAACAGAACCTGATCTCCAACAGAAAAAGACTTGTTCTTGATATGACGATCATGCCAAGCCTTTTACCTTTTCTTCTCAACGCTCTGGTGGAAGTCTGCTAGAAACATGTGCTTCTCAAGCTCCCATAACTCTTGAAAGCATTCTTCAATTGATTCATCATCTGACTTCTTGGTATCTTGTAAAATATATAGATTGGGAACAATGAACTCAACAAGGAATACATCTTCTTTACCATACACAAGCTGAAAAGGGGTATATTTATGCAGCCTCTTAGTGGTATTCCAACAATCCCATAATGTCGTTGGAACCCTTCCATCCCAATCATCCCTATTAGTAAAGAAAACTTTAGTCGGCCCCTTCTCCAAGATCCTATTGAATGCTTCTAATGTCCCATTTACTTGTGGGTGATAAGGATTGCTCTTGTGATGTTGGATTAGAAAATCTTGTGTCAAGGTTGCAATGGTCTCACTGATAAAATGGGATCCCTGACAACTTGTCAAGTTGTGTGGGCATCCAAACCTAGTGATAATATTCTCAAATATATATCTTGTTGTGGTGCTAACAGTACAATATTTTACAGAGGTTTCTTTTGTCCATATAGTAAGATAATCGGTTGTCATAGTGATATACTTGGCATGTGAATGTCGTGCAAGAGGGCTTATGGGACCAGTGAAATCAATAGCCCATTTTTCAAAGGCTTGTAGTGCTCTAACTGGATGAAGCTCATCTCATTGAGAAGGCCTCCCAACCCTCTAGAAAAAATCATAGTTCTTAACAAATTATTTCACATCCTTAAATAGGGTCAGCCACCATAATCCTGCTTGAAGCACCTTTCAAGTAGTGGCTTTCCCTCCAACGTGTTGTCTCGCAACTCCACTATGACATTACCATAAGATTTCCTCTCTTTCATGACTCAATATACACATGTGTAAGATATTATCAAGTCCCAACTTATATAATTTGCTTGCAATCAATTGATAATTAGTTGCTCTCACCACCAAATGCCTCTTTTCGGCGGTGGAATAAACATTTGGACACTTACCAGTGGCTAAGAAAAGTGCAATGTCTTAAAAGATAATTTGGCACAGCGCACTCCTAAACAAGTATGTGTCAAGAAGTTGATCATCAAGCGAACCTCCAGATTCCCTTAACTCCAAATGGGAAAGATTATTTGTCCCTACATTTGTTCATCCAAGTTTTACAACAACTTCAAAGGAAAACTCTTGAAATAATAACACTCATCTACAAATTCTCCCATCTAGTATAGTTTTATTGACTAGGTAATTCAATGCGGAATGACCAATGAAGAATTTAAAATGACCTCCTAGTAAGTAATGCCAAAACTGTTGAAGTGAATAGACCATGGCTAAAGCCATGTGTTCAATTATAATATAATTTTATTCTGTAGTAGAATGTTTTCAATGTATAATTTCACTCTGCAATACAAAGTTTTCGACTAGCAAAATAGATAGGATGGTCGAGATTACCTTCTCTGGGTTGTTCGAGAATTGCACCAAGAGTAATACTAGATGCATCAATGTGCTCATGGAATTCTTTGTTCCAATCAAGAGAGCCCGGAATCAGAGCACTTGCTAACTTTTCCTTCAAAGTATTAAAAACAGTATCACACTCAAAGGCTTATATAAAAAGTTGAGTCTTCTTCAACAACTTCTCCAATGGAGTTGTGATTAGAGCATAGTTGTGGATAAGTATGTGATAATAACATGTATGCCCATCTCAACTGCTTAATACTTGTACGAGGTGACATATTGAGGATTACTACAAGTTTGGTAGGATCCATTGATACACCATCCTTACATACAATATATCCCAGCAGAGTTCCAAAAGGCACAACAAAGATACATTTTTTCAAATTGAGGGAAATATGCAGTTGCTTACATCGGTCAAACATTACCCCTAACAAACTGGAGTGTTTTTCTAGTAGACTGTAAATTGTCTAGTCATCCATATAAACCTCACGGAACTTATAATAAAGTTAACGGGTACTGTACAAAGTTCTCATTGTTTTAGTGGTTGTAAAAAATCATCAGATTTTGAAAAGTGTTGATTCAGAATACATCCTTTTTTCAATGTATTTTTTACACTTTAAATTTTCTTATGTATTAAGTATGGACCTTTTTTTTAAATGTTAGTGATTTTCAAGAATATTTTGAAAAGTGTTGATTTAGAATACATCTTTTTTTTAACATATGTTTGACACTTTAAATTTTGTTATGTATTAAGTATGGACATTGTTTTTAAATGTTAGCAAATTTCAAGACGATGTTGATGTAGCATCAACCACTTTTTTTGGAGAGATTTATTTTTCACACTTAAGATTTTATTGTATAATAAGTATGGGTAAAAAATTTAAATTACTGATTTTAAAAAGTGTTGACTTAACAACAACTTTTTTTTGGTTGGGCATGTTTTTGACACTTAAAATTTTCTTATGTCTTATATATGCACATTTTTTTTTAAATGTTAGTTATTTAACCATTTTTGAAGTTGTCTTTTTCTTCTTCCTTGTTTTCTTCCTAGGATGTTTGTCTTTGAAGCGTTTTTCAAGTTTTTGTTTTTTGTTTTTTGTTTTTTGTTTTTTGTTTTTTGTTTTTTGTTTTTTTGCAATATTTTTTTGTAATGAAATTTTCAATTTTTTTGCAAAGCTAAAAAATAATAATAAAATAAATATTTCAAAATTATGATTTTGTATATATTTATATATCGTTCATTAATACTTTAATGGACATAAAATAATTTTCACTAAAATGATATTATTTTTAAATCATTGGGAAAAAATACACATTTTGCGTACTTTTTCGCTAAAAATAACATGTCAAATAAAGGTTTTTTTTAA
>APFE030780252.1:49653-97364 GCA_000404065.3 Pinus taeda | reverse complement strand
CCTTGGGATTCAGTCAGTATTGACTTTGTCCTGGGATTGCCCAGAACGCAGCGGGGGTATGATTCAGTGATGGTGGTGGTTGATAGATTTTCCAAAATGGCTCATTTCATTCCGTGCCGGAAGACTAGCGACGCCACTTATGTGGCACACCTCTTCTTTACAGAAGTAGTTCGACTACATGGCTTACCGAGGACTATAGTTTCAGACAGGGATGTGAAATTTACGGGGCATTTCTGGCGCACCCTGTGGAAAAAGTTGGGCACACAGTTAAACTTCAACTCCACGTATCATCCGCAGACTGACGGACAGACGGAAGTAGTTAATAGAAGTTTGGGAAATTTATTGAGAAGTCTGACCGGAGAAAAATCGCGATTATGGGATCGAGCTCTAGCCCAGGCCGAATTCGCTTACAACGATTCGCCTAACCGGAGTACTGGACTAAGCCCATTCCAGATATTGTATGGTATGCATTCGCGGGGAGTACACGAATTGCGAGATTTAGGACAGCTGGAAAGGAGGAGTGCAGACGGGGAAGATTTTGCCGAGGCAATGAGTGAACTGCATGACAAAGTCAAGATGAAATTGCAGGATAGCACGCAGAAATATAAACAGCATGCAGATGTCAAGCGGCGTGAGTTACATTTCGAGGTTGGAGATGAAGTGCTTGCGCATTTGCGTCGGGAAAGGTTTCCTAAGGGAACTTATAACAAACTAAAATTCAAAAAAATCGGCCCATGCAAAATCCTTCGCAAGTTTTCAGCGAACGCATACGAAATTCAGCTGCCACCTGATATAGGCATATCGCCCATATTCAACGTGGCAGATCTGTTTCCGTATCATGCCTAGGTAGCAGACGAAAACATGGTACAGCCACAACGGGACACCCAGTTTGAGAGCAGTCTTTGGAAGAAACAGTTACCGTCGGTTAAGACTCACGAAATTGAAGGGATTATCAACACACAGGTAGCTAAACGGACGCGTAGGAAGGAGTATCTGCGCTACCTTGTCAAGTGGAAGGACCGTCCCCTAGAGGACAGTTCTTGGCTCGATGAAGCACAACTTCAAAGGGCAGGTTATTCGGTGGAGGAGCTCATGGAACGAAGCCATGAGAACTCTCTTTTACCCCGGCAGCCTGATGCAGGAGCATCTGGACGCCAGGGTGGAGACCGAAACGGGACACACGAAGTTTCAGAAAAAGACTGGGGAGACTAAGCAAATCGACAAGGGACAGCAAGACTGTCAGTTTCTTTTTAATTTAATTTTATTTCTTTTGTCAGAGTCAACTACATTTATTTAGAATCTCTGTTAGTTAATTTTTAATTAGTTTATTTTTATAGCTGTCAGTGAGAATTGTAACAAGTAGAATTAGTTTATTTCAAATAATGTACACAGTCACCTTTGTGGGGCCAGTGTTAGAGTAGTTAGGAGTCAGGTTCATAACTGACAAATAAGAAACTGAATGAACTCAGTTACCTAACTATTTTGTACACGAGTAAGGGGACAGTGACCGATCGAATCCTCTCGGGATATAAAAGACCAAAACAAATACATGAGGGGGGTTCAGTTCAGCAGCGAAGAAATCGAAAAGAAAAACAGTGTCATTGTTATAAGAAAAGAACTTCATTCCTCTTATTACATTTTTCCTCATCCAGAAATTATTGTACATGACAGAGTAAACTTATATTCTGAGTAAATCTTTACTTCTAAGAATTTAAACTTTTATGTACATTACTGTAATTGAAATAGCAGTATCAAAGGACTTTAATCCATAGTCAACTATATGTAAACAATTGCACAGGTAAGTGAACATGCAGGTGAACAAACATAAGGAGTAGTTTCCAGTTACCGCGCACAGAGCAACCGCATACAAGCAACAAAGACAGCTAACCAAGTATGGAGTGAGACGCAGGCAAAACTACAACAAATAAGCAGATAAAGGAGCGAACAAACAAGTCCGGGTAAGGCACCGAACCCAAAATAGTTGAAATCGAATTCGAAGATAAACAGATGCATATATATTATAAATGTCGGTCTGAGCCAAAAATAAATTAGTTACAGTCAACCATATGACGAGGGTCGAACCCTCTGCGCTTTAAAACAAGCGTGACCACAGAGAAATACACTGAGACCATACATCTTTCATAGACGAGTAACAGACCCTACAGAGGCCGCAGCCTACAACAGACTAATGTAAATGGACAGTGCCGTGTAAGGCCAAAACAACAGAGATCCTTTTTCTAAAAGACCGATATCATATCTAGCTACAGGCAGACGAAATACCAGAACAAACGACAAACAGAAAAGACTCAGAGCTACCCGGGAACGTGAAGCCACCGATTATTGTAGACGCCCACAGTGCTGTCACCTGCTACAGTCAACAGAACAAATCGTAGGGTTAGGGTTTGGGAAAGAAACAAAAACCCTGTGACTTATTAAGTGCCAAGCTTTAACAGAAGAAAGAAATGAACAAATGCATGAGTAGGGGTTACGAGGGAGAAGATTGTATACCTGAAAGTGAGCGGACGCCATGATGCCGAGAACCCACCTGACCACAGAGGAGCCAGAGAGGTGAGCAGCGATCCAATAAACAAAAACGAAATTATAGCAGGGAAAATCAACTTACCAATTGGAAGAGTTGAATGCCGAGGCCGAGAGTAACAGGTCCTCGAATGCATGCTGTTCTGGAGCAGAGCAAGGTCGTCCAGGCGGATAATAACCAGAGAAACACCATATGTTCACCAACATACCAGCAAACTTAGCTAAGGAGCAAGTTAACAGAGAAACCCGAGAGAAAACCATTGACAGAGACGCGGAACCAGAGCCAAACTTACCAGAGCAACCGAGAAACAGAGGTACCGACGGAACCACGGTGGAAAACCACATACTCCGACAATAAAATCACCAAACACGACCACACACAGATAAATTCCTCCAAATACAGAGCTGAACCAAAAACCAGTTGCAGAGCGTCGAGTTCATAACACAAATGACCAAAAGCGCGAATTACATCGACCATAAAATGGAACGGAGGATTAGGGTTAACCCCTAATCGAGGCGGACAGGTGTAGGTTGGAGGATAAGCAAGGTACGAGGGGTAGGTCAACCAACTACAGTTACAATAAATGGTCGGACTAACCAAAGCCGATTGAAAATCAAACAAAATCAAATCACCAAATCCGAAAGGTACCGGGTGGAGCAAGTCGAGGCAGGGCCACGTGGACGGGCCTCATCATTTAGACCCAGAACGAAAAAGGAGGAAAAATTGAAACATAGAACAAATTAATACCTGTAGCAGAGGTTGGATAAACGTCGCCATTGTTCCTGCCCAAACAGCAGAGCATCCCCAGCATTCATAACCAAGAATCTTTGTCAAAATATATACGAGAGCCAAAGACCAGAAGTGTAACAGTATCCACGGAAATGGAGTAGAACCAGGCGAGCACCAACATTAAAACAATTAACAGACACAACAGACATGGCCGGAACCAGAATTTGAGTTCATTCATTTAAAACAGAGAAACCAAGCACGCAGGTGACTTACCGAAGTTTACAGAGAAAACCCAGAGCCGAACACAGTCAAGGCATATAGGAGAACAAGCAGGAAAATGCACAAAGGAAGCCTCCATCCACAACCAGAACCAGCATATAGTCAACCCACAGCTATGAAATTGTGACTCAGAACCAGCGAAAACCGAATACAACACCATCGAAACAAATTCATCGCGCAGAGCTGTAAACCCTCAGAACGATAGCGAAATGACCAGAATGATCGAGAAACCGAGTTAGGGTTAGGGTAATACCGACTACCAAGGCGGGAGGACTGTGTAATAACTCCAGCAATTAATGTTCAGCTACCAACCATTGAGCACGGGAAAGACCAATACCAAATACAACCACATAAGCACCCAAGTGGCATACCCAAAGTGTAAAGCGTAACGACAGAGAGGGCTGGGTCCCATTAGAGTGGTATCAGAGCAGTTTGAGTTGAAAGAATTTTGGAGAAATGGATATAGGCAGACGAGGACGAGGCAGAGGTGCCCGTAGGATGGCAGATGAGGCGTTGAGAGAAGAAATCAGAATTCTTACTGCTCGATTAGAAGCAGTAGAGGCAGGCAGAAGGAGAGATCTAGAGTTAGGTGATGTGAGTGACGAAGAAGTGGAAGCACCAGCAGATGGAGCTGAAGGTGACTCACTAGAAGTAAGACTGTTGAAGTCTGTATTATTGTCAAATAGTAAACCAAAACCAGAGTTGCCGACTTATGATGGCAGTTTATCGATTGATGTAGTATTAGATTGGATTAGCGAGATGGACAAGTACTTTGAATGCGAAGAAATTAGTGAAGACCGCAGGGTCAAGTTTGCAGCAACAAAGCTGAAAGGACATGCCACCCTGTGGTGGGACAGTGTCCAGAATGAGAGAAAGAGGTTGAACAAGCCTCCGATAAAGACCTGGGCAAGGATGGTAGAAAAATTGAAGGGAAGATTTCTACCAAGGGATTACCAGATTGCGTTACATAGGCAAGTTCAGAATTTGAGACAAAGAGGTCTGAAAGTGAAGGAATATACGGAGGAATTTTATCCAGTAAACTTGCGAGCAGGATATACAGAGGATACAACAGAGAGGACAGCCAGATATGTGAATGGGCTGAGGATGGAAATTTTAGACGAAATAAGTATTTTGTCTCCAAACAATACAGAGGAGGCATATCAGAGTGCAGTTAAAGCAGAAGAAAAGCTTAACCGAAGACAGAATGCCCGAAGAGGACGTGGGTCTAACAGGGGAAGAGGCCAGTCCTATGGTAGGGGCCGAACTGCAAGCAACAGCGAGGAAGCCAGCAGTTCGAAGACTTCGGGAACAACAGAGAAAGGAGATGGAACGAGGGGTGGCAGATCGTTTCAGCGTGGTAGAGGAACTGGTCGTGGAAGAGGAACTGGATACCAGTGTTATAGATGCCACAAGTGGGGGCACCGCTCTTTTGAGTGCACAGAGACAGATTCCACTGGACAGCGAGGCGCATACATGGCACAGCCAGAGGAAGCAGCAACACCTCCTCAAGAGGCAGAAAATGCCCCAGAGACAGGAGAAGCGTTAGTGCTGCATAAGGTGTTGGTGAAACCAGTGGATGATAGTATTGAGCAAACACAACGGAAGGCTCTGTTCAGAACAGTTTGTAAATCACAAGGTAAGTGCTGTAAAATGATAATTGACAGCGGTAGTACTGAAAATTTAGTGTCAGTTGAGATGGTGGAGAAGTTAGGACTGAAACGTCTGAAACACCCCACTCCATATTGAGTTTCGTGGTTACAGAAAGGACACCAGTTGCTGGTGGATGAACAGAGTGAAGTGGAATTCCAGATAGGGCGTTATAAAGACAAAATCGCTTGCGAAATTATGCCAATGGACGTGTGCCACATTTTGTTGGGCAGACCTTGGCAATATGACAGAAAAGTGACACATGAAGGGGTATCGAATTGTTATAAGTTTGAAAAAGACGGGGTCAAACATACCCTTGTGCCTATCAGAGAGGAGAAATAGGCAGTTGAAGGAAATGAACCAAAGGCGTTACTTATGAACGGAAAACAATTTTTGAAACAAGTTGAAAACAGTGAGATGAATTTTGCTGTAGTAAGAAGGACTAGGACAGTTTTGTTACACACAGAAATCACGGATTTGCCTGTAGAAATACAACAGATGTTAGAAGAGTCTACAGATATAGTAGTAGACGACTTGCCGGATAAGCTACCTCCCAAGTGGAGCATTAGTCACCACATTGATTTCATACCAGGAGCCAGCTTATCGAATAAGGCAGCTTACAGAATGATCCCCAAGGATAATGAAGAAATCAGAAAACAGGTGCAGGAGCTATTGGATAAAGGATTAATCTGAGAAAGTTTGAGCCCATGTGCTGTACCAACAGTTCTCTCCCCCAAAAAGGGAGGAGAATGGAGGATGTGCACTGATTCCAGAGCCATCAACAAAATCACCATACGGTACAGATTTTCGTTACCATGTATGGATGATATGATGGACTATCTGAGTGGGGCAGCTTACTTTTCTAAGATAGATTTAAAAAGCGGATATCACCATATCCGGATACGTGAAGGAGACGAATGGAAGACAGCTTTTAAAACGAATGAGGGCTTATATGAATGGCTGGTCATGCCGTTCGGGTTAAGCAATGCGCCCAGCACCTTCATGAGACTCATGAATGAGATGCTAAAGGAGTATATAGGGAAATTTGTAATTGTTTATTTGGATGACATACTGATTTTCAGTAAGACACGAGAAGAGCACCTCCGGCATGTGCGTAAAGTGCTTGAGAAGCTACAACAGAATAAGTTATTGATCAATCTGAAGAAGTGTATGTTTTTGCAGAGAGAACTGATTTATCTGGGGTTTGTGATAGCAGAGAATGAATTAAAAATGGATCCAGAGAAAGTGACAGCAATCGTGAATTGGCAGTCACCGAAGAATTTGTTCGAGGTATGAAGTTTTCACGGATTAGCAAGTTTTTACAGAAATTTTATTAGAGATTTTAGCAGAATCTGTGCTCCAATGTTGGAGACCATCAAAAAGGGCAGCCAACCTTTTCGATGGACAGAAGCGGCAGAAAAGAGCTTTCAACTATTGAAGAGGAAAATAATGGAAAGACCGATTCTTAGGCTACCAGACTTTCAAAAACTATTTCAGGTACATTGTGATGCAAGTGGAACAGCAATTGGGGTTGTGCTCAGTCAGGAGGAGAGACCCGTGGCGTTTTTCAGTGAAAAACTGAATGAGAGTAGGCAGAAGTACTCCTCATACGATAAGGAATTCTACGCAGTAGTACAGGCACTAAGACACTGGAGGCATTACTTGCTGGGAAACGAGTTCGTGCTATTCTCAGATAATTCTGCATTACAGTATGTAATGCAGCAACATAAACTTAATCATAAGCATGCCAAATGGGTGGAGTACTTACAGAGCTTTAATTTTGTACTAAAGCATATCAGTGGGCAAGCGAATAAGGTAGCCGACGCATTGAGCATAAAAGCTTTATTGTTGCAGGAAAGCACTGTGCAGGTTTTGGGATTTGAACATTTACAGGATCTTTATAAGACAGACCCAGATTTCAGAGAAGCTTACGAGGCGTGCCAGAATCCTTTAATAAGAGGAAACATTCCTTGGTTGGACTATAATATACAGGAGAAATTACTTTTCAAGGGAGGACAACTGTGTATCCCCAGCTGTTCTATGAGGGAGAATATCATTCGTGAAAAACACAGTGGGGGATTGGCTGGACACTTTGGTATTGACAAGACTTTGGAGCAACTTAGTCACTTTTACTTTTGGCCGAGAATGAGACGGGACGTGCAACATTTTGTGACTAAGTGTAAGGTGTGTCAACTAGCGAAAGGACATAGCCAGAACATAGGACAGTACACGCCATTACCTATTCCAGGCAGACCTTGGGATTCTGTGAGTTTAGATTTTGTATTGGGGCTGCCGAAGACACAGAAAGGGTATGATTCGGTAATGGTAGTGGTAGATAGTTTCTCGAAAATGGCACATTTTGTACCTTGTCGGAAAACTAGTGATGCTACTTACGTGGCTCACTTGTTTTTTAACGAGATTGTTCGATTACACGGGTTACCAACAACCATCCTATCAGACAGAGATGTAAAGTTCACTGGACATTTTTGGCGGACCTTATGGAAGAAAATGAACACCCAATTAAGCTACAGTTCTGCTTACCATCCGCAGACCGATGGGCAAACAGAAGTTGTGAACAGAAGTCTAGGAAATTTGTTGCGTAGCTTAGTTGGAGAAAATTATAGAATGTGGGACCGAGTGCTGGTGCAAGCAGAATTTGCTTACAACGATTCGCCGAATCATAGCACGGGTTTGAGTCCCTTCCAGATTCTTTATGGTATGCACCCTCGAGGAGTGCATGAACTTCGAGATCTGGGTTTACAGGAACGACAGAGTGCGGATGGCGAAGATTTTGCAAATGCTATGCGAGATTTACATGAACAGGTCAAGGCAAAGTTACAGGACAGTAGCTTGAAGTATAAGGAACACGCAGATCTGAAGAGGAGAGAAGTTCATTTTGAGGTAGGGGATGATGTTCTGGTACACTTACGCAAGGAGCGGTTTCCTAAAGGTACGTATAACAAATTAAAATACAAGAAAATAGGACCTTGCAAGATTTTGCGGAAGTTCTTAGCGAACGCCTACGAAATCCAGCTACCACCTGGAGTAGGCATATCACCTATCTTCAATGTGGCAGATTTGTTTCCGTATTCAGGCGAACTATTGGAAGGAAGGAAGGATGAACCCGGAAAATCCACGCGGAACACCCAGGAAGACAGAGACAGTTGGAAGAAACAGATGCCTTATGTCCAAACTCCTGAGATCGAAGGCATCCTCGAAACTCAGGTAGTTAGGCGTACTCGGCGGAAAAATTATTTTCAGTACCTGGTCAAGTGGAAGAACCATCCAATTGAGGACAGCTCATGGCTTGACGCCAGGCAGATTGAACGAACAGGGACAACAGTGGAAGAACTCATGAACAGGATTCATGATCTTTTCTCACCCTGGGAGCTTGATGCAGGAGCATCCAGCTCACAGTGATGAGGCAGAAAGGCTCCAACCAGGTTCACGAGCGGGACACCGAATTGTCAGATTCTGCTGGAAATAATTTTTCTTTTTATTTTATTTTACAAGTCAGAAACAGTTGAATGATTTACTTTCCAGTTAAGTTTATTATTAGTTTCATTGTCAGTTGAAGGGTAGTTTCTGTAATTAGGAAAAATAACTATTAATTGCTTTTACAAGTCTTAACATATTTGAACAGTTACAGTTACAAATAGGAACAGAAACATGTAACTGATTTTGTAACAGAAAGAGTCAAACTGCAAGCCTGAACTGCATACAGAGGCTATAAAAGCAAAGCATCCATGTAAAGAAAGGGTCTTTTTTTCAAGGAGAGAACGAGAGGAGTAACTGAAGAATAAAATCACCAAAGCATTCAAAAGTAGCTGAAGAATACTGCCCATCTATTAATTCCTAAATTATGAAATTGATCTCTCACACATAATGCCTGAGATTTTATATTTCTGTAAATTAAATGTAACATTATGATTGCTACACAAATATGAATTGTAACCGAAACTATTGCCAAACAAGCACACAGGGGTATAGTTGAAGAACCAGCATTACGAAATCGAGACCATCACGCAAGCAACAAATCCAGTACAATAACCAAATGCCAGCGACGAAGTACAACGATAAACGAAGGCTACAGGTACCTAACCAATCATTCCTTTTCCTTTCATTAAAAAGAACAATTACATTTGCATTACTCAGAAATACCACGACATAGTCGAAAACCAATGAGTGAAATTCCCTTAAGGGTTACAAAGATTGTTATAACCAAAATCAGAGTAAAGCTCACTCAGCCGTTGCAGACAGATAACAGAAAGATGAAACCCTCGTTAGGGTTTAGTTACATACAACAGAAATACAAAACCCTCGTTAGGGTTTGATTGCAGACACAAAAACCAGAGTCGTTGAAGCCACATTGCAATAGTGAACGCATCTCAGACAAACGACGGCAGACTTGGAAACCAACAGGCTCAAATGATAAAGTAACAAGCAGACCATACATATAACAGAGACCTCAAGATAGGCTAACTAAATAAGTTCCAGGCCTACCAACTTTCACGCCAACAAATATCTCTGGAGACGGGAATGTGCGCCCTCCAGGCCACTGTAGCAGACCTGCAACCAAACAACAGAAACGAGTCAGGGTTCAACATATCAGGAAGAGTGAAACCCTCGAACTGAGAAACAAAACTAGCATAATAGAAACAGAGACAAGCAGGAAAGGAAACCTCACCTGGAGACCGCGTGAGGAGTGACCTTGGAATCGAACCAGAGGTTGCCATAGCGAGCTGAAGACCAAAGGAGCGGTTGGGTTTAGACCCAGAACGAAAAAGGAGGAAAAATTGAAACATAGATGAAAATTAATACCTGTAGTAGAGGTTGGATAAACGTCGCCATTGTTCCTGCCCGAACAACAGAGCATCCCCAGCATTCATAACTAATAATCGTTGTCAAAATATATACGAGAGCCAAAGACCAAAAGTGTAACAATATCCACAGAAATGGAGTAGAACCAGGCGAGCACCAACATTAAAACAATTAACAGACACAGCAGACATGGCCGGAACCAGAATTTGAGTTCATTCATTTAAAACAGAGAAACCAAGCACGCAGGTGACTTACCAAAGTTTACAGAGAAAACCCAGAGCCGAACACAGTCAAGGCATATAGGAGAACAAGCAGGCAAATGCACAAAGGAAGCCTCCATCCGTAACCAGAACTAGCATAGAGTCAACCCACAACTACGAAATTGTGACTTAGAACCAGCGGAAACCGAATACAACACCATCGAAAAAAATTCATCGCGCAGAGCTCTAAACCCTCAGAACGATAGCGAAATGACCAGAATGATCGAGAAACCGAGTTAGGGTTAGGGTAATACCGACTACCAAGGCGGGAGGACTGTGTAATAACTCCAACAATTAATGTTTAGCTACCAACCATTGAGCGCGGGAAAGACCAATACCAAATACAACCACGTAAGCGCCCAAGTGGCATACGCAAAGTGTAAAGCGTAATGACATAGAGGGCTGGGTCCCATCACACTTTCAACCTGAAGAATTTTGGGTTTTGAAGCTAATATAAGAGGCATTTTGGATGAATGGGAAGATCTAATGAATGCCATAGATCAAAGTCCTCAGAGTGTTTCCTTCATTGTACTTGATATTATTTATAATGAACTTAAAAAGTCCTTTTAATAATTATGGTGGATACTAGATGATGTTTACTATTATTTGTGTTGGTTGATGTTTAGTAATTGTGATATATTTAGAACATATTTTCATGTAGACAACATAAATTATCCTACATAAACTAAAATTTAATGGTAACAATATAAATAGTTAATAGCATACACCTAAAGATAGAACAAATTTTCATATATACAACATACAATATCCCACATAAACTAAAATTTAACGGTAGCAACATAAATAGTTAATAGAATACACCTAAAGACAAAATCTGTAAAGTGCATAATCCATTCTAATCCATCCTAGCAATTTTCATTGATGTAAGTTTTGTTATCATTTTATGAGTTAGTTTTGGCATCGATGATAGATTTTTTCAAAGGAATTTATAAGTATGTTAGATATCGTATAGAGTAGTACTTTGTTATCATTTTATGGGTTAGTTTTGGCATCAATGATAGATTTTTTCAAAGGAATTTAAAACTATGCTAGATATTGTATATAGTAGTACCATGGTTGTTGAACTTATCAGATGTATTGCGGTTACCAAATCTTGTTCATCATTTTGAGTCTTAAGTACAAGTAAAATAACTAATAATAATGGAATATAAGACACCATAACTTCATCCATTTCAAATTACCACAAAATTTGTGTGGGTGGATTCACGAGGATAGCAAACATATACACTATGGTAATAAACATCTAAATGTGAATCTTGTTGTTGTGGATGCTTAGTATTTCTTGTAAATTATTGTGAATCATTTTTTCGTGACAACACTTGTTCCATTTAACATCCATACTTCATTTTTCTTCCATAGGCCTTCGATGTTAGGAGAAATAATGCATATAGCTATATAAGGACACCATTAAACCTTGCATCTTTCTCTTCAAAGAAAGACATGCGTTTTCTCTAGTATGTTCATATTACCTTTTATTAGGGTTTTCCCCTCACTTTCTATATGGATTTGAAGTTGATATTATGTGTTGTCAGGGTTTTTCTCCCACCCAATACCTTGTCTCCATCTATTTTTATGATCTAAACATTTTGACTCGGTAAAATTAAATAAAAAATAACTCTAGATCTATTAGGGACAGAGTGTCAAATATATTGCGGTGAAAACATTTCCTCAAGTTTTGCACTCAAAAAAGAGATTTTCTCCTTGCTATATTTGATCCCTCTCGATGCTTGATATATCCATATGGATCTAGGCTAGCCAGTGTCCCCCCAATACATTTCCTCCCTCCATTTATGTATGTATTTCATGTTGGTATTGTGTGTCATTAGTGTTTTCTGTTGTTATGAAACCAGCTCAAGAAAAGATAGAAAAGATAGATCAACGCCTTAGAATTCAGCCTCTTCGAGGGGGAAACCTACTTTACATTACAGAAATGAACAATTCTTCGATGATACAAATGAAAAGACCTCCTTTCTATATATAGGAGTCTAAGGGGTCATAACATAATCAGAGCCTTACATAACAATAAATATATAAGGGCACAATAATAACAATAGTGGGCTTCTATGGGCACAATAGTACAATATGGGCACAACACAATATTAATAAGGGGTACAACTACAATAGTAATGGGGTAATCACTAGTATTATGGGGACCCAACATGCCCCTCTCCTTCAGAAAAAGTGTTGTCCTCAATGCTTGAGTAGTTCTGGATGCTTCTGTATAAAATTCTCATCCTCCCATGTGGAATCTTCAGTATATAAGTTCTTCCACTTGATAAGATACTCTGAAATTGACCGATTTCGTAGCTGATGAGTTCTTGTTTCTGTGACTGCTTCTGGTTCCAATATAATTTTTCCTTCCTCGTCAAGTTCTGGAAATATTGTTTGAATTGGTAGCTTATCTCCTATAACCTTCTTTAAACATGAAACATGGGAAACTGGGTGCAATCGAGAAGCTGCATGAAGCTCTAATTTGTATGCCATAGTACCAATCTTTTGCAACACCTTGTACAAACCATAATACTTTGGTGCTAATTTATTATCCTTCTTAGCTTGCTTAAGGGACATTTTCTTATATGGTTGTAGCCTTAAGAATACCCAATCACCTACATCAAAACTTCTTTCACTGCGATGTTGATCTGCCTGTTGTTTCATTCTATTATGTACCAACACGAGGTTATCCTTTAAGAGTTGGAGGACTTGTTGTTGATGTTCGATGTGATGTTCCACTGCTTGAACCTTAGAATTTTCTCTTAAATATGATGTGATGGATGGTGGCTGATACCCATAAAGTGCCATAAATGGGGTCATTTTTGTTGTTGTATGGAAGGAAGTGTTATACCACCATTTCGCCAGAGGCAACCATTTGACCCATTGTGTCTGTTTATCAGATACAAAGCAACGAAGATATCCTTCCAAACATTTGTTTACTATCTCAGTTTGCCCATCAGATTGAGGATGATAAGATGAGCTATGAGCTAACTGAGTACCAAGACAAGAAAATAATTCTGTCCAAAAAATTCCAGTGAAAATGGGATCTCTGTCACTTACAATAATCTTTGGGTTTCCATGTAGCTTTTGAATTGTTTCCATAAATGCACTAGAAACTGTACTGGCTTTAAATTGATGTGATAATGCACAAAAGTGTGCATACTTGGTAAGTCTGTCAACTACCACCATGATGACACTCTTTCCCTCAGACTTGGGTAAACCTGTGATAAAATCCATTGAAACTCCTCCCAACGTTGGCTTGGAATGGATAAAGGTTGTAATAGACCTGGCGTCTTAATTGTTTCAACTTTATTTTGTTGGCAAACCAAACATTCTGCCACAAACTTTTGAATATCTGATTTAAGGCCATCCCAAAAAAATTCTTTCTTAACCCTGTGGTAAGTTTTTAAAAAATCCTGAGTGCCCTCCTAAGGGAGAAGTGTGCAATTCCATAAGAATCTTTTGTTTTAGCTGGGAATTCTTACAGAGGTATAAGCGATCTTTGTACCATAACGAATCATTTTTCCAGCTAAATGTATCAGGCGTACTGGAATCTTGTTGTAGCTTTCGAATAAGTGCCCACAGTTCTTCATCATTCTTTCATTCCTCCCTTGCTTCATTTATCCAATCTGGTTGGATAATAGAAATGGCACACAACAATGCTTCCACATCCTCATCCTTTCTTGGAGTGCATCTGCCACCACATTTTTGCTTCTACGCCTTTCTTTAAACCATCTATCTTAGCTTCTGTTGCTTTTTGTGCAAGTGACACTTGTTGCACTTGTTCTTGTAATTTTGATATATCATATAGCATTTCTTCTTCTTCTTCATGAGTCATGCTAGAGCTTCCAGGCTCCTTATTAGGCGTTTGCATTTTCTTTCCTCGGGGCATCAGTTACCGATAATAATGCTCTATTATTCCCTTTGAATTCCTTCAAAATAAATTTTCAAACCAAGCTTAAGCAAAAATTTAATAAAATCTACACACCTTTTTTCACTTTGTAGGAGCTTGATATTGCCTCTGATGTGTCTCTGTACTTTCCGATCATCTAGTCCTGAATTTGTGATCTACAGTAGCCCTTTATGTCCTCTTTCCAATGCCACAAGTCTAACCCAAATTGGTTTCTCCAAGGAAGAGTTATGCGAAATCTCCCACAGTGACTTGATTATAGACTAGTTCAGTAGAGAGAAATTGTACGACGTGCCACGAGTCACTGTTTCCACCTCTGGAGCTAAAAATGGCATAAAAGAAACTACAGTCCGTTCTCTTTCTTCACCTTCTTACGAAATTTCAATCCGATCCCCAGAGAGAAAGTTATGACGATTTTCCCCAGGTCACCTGTTTGGAATGTAATTCAGGAGTCTGCAAAAAGGCCAACTTCCTCAGATCATATCTCGGAAAATATCGCGTGAAAAGCTCTGAAATTTGGACCCACGCTTCAACGCGATTTCTTCTCAAATGGGTTTTTTTTGCGACTTCTGAAACGTCACAGAAAAAAAATTATAGCGAAAATGCCACGATGACCTATTTGGAGCAGCGAAACCCTAGAATCCAAAGCTCTGATACCAAATGTTATGAAACCAGCTCAAGAAAAGATAGATCAACGCCTTAGAATTCAGCCTCTTCGAGGGGGCAACCTCCTTTACATTACATAAATGAAAAATTCTTGGATATTCAAATGACAAAACCTCCATTTCTATATATAGGAGTCTAAGGAGTCACAATATAAACCAGCCGACCTAACAATAATAATATAAAGCCACAAAAATAACAATAGAGGGATTCTATGGGGCACAGTAATAACAATATGGGGGCAATAGGGGCACAACAATATTAATAAGGGGTATAACTACAATAGTAATGAGGTAATCACTAGTATTATAGGGACCCAACATCCATCTAATGTATCCTCCACACCATCTATGAGGAAATAGCTAAATCTTGATAGAAATATATCTGGTCAAGGGAGAAAATGTCTCCTCATAGTCAACTCCCTCCTTCTGAGAGAACCCCAATGCCACAAACCTAGCCTTGTACTTTTCAACGCTGCCATCAACAACATGTTTTATCTTGTAGATCCATTTGGTGCTTACAATCTACTTCCCTTATGGTCATGGCACTATCTCTTATACATTATTCTTCATGATGGAATAATACTCTCCTACAATGGCATCCCACCAAATCTATGGTATGAAATCTCCTGAAAATTAGAAGGCTCAAAATTAATGAAGTCACTCATGAGTTCCATGTAGCTTGAGAACTTTTGTGGTGCCCTTCTCTCTCTGATGGATCTCCTTGGAGAACCTATGTATTCCTAAGAATCTCCCAAAGTCTTCTCATCCCATCTAGGCCTTCTCCTCTCAAAATTAAAAGGAGAAACCTATGTGGGAGGATCATCCTACTCCTCATCCTGCTTTGAAGTTTGATCATCTAGACTTGTCCCTATACCGCCTGCCCCTGTAACCCCTAGACCTGTACCCTATGTCTCCTCATCATTTGGAGCTACTAGCTCTTAATCCCTTAAACCTATAGTACATGTTCCATGAGTCTTCCTAAAGTCTTTCTCCTCCTCGGACTTAATATCCCATCTAATCATTGTTTTCCTTAACACTGGAATATAAACCTAGTAATCCTTTGAAATTTCACTATATTCGACAAATATACCTTTTTCTGCAGTAGGATCTAGCTTTGTCCTCTTCTCAGAAGGAACATGACAATGTGCTAGGCACCCAAAAATATGAAAGTGCCCAACCTCTTGCTTTTTTCCCAAAAAAGCCTCATTAGGAGTCTTCCTCCCGAAGGCCTTATGGGGACTCATGGTTTGTATATATATTGTCATATTACATTCCTATACCCATAAGACCATGGGAGATCATGATCATGAATCATGGCTTTAGTAGCCCCGACTATGGCCCTGCTCTTCCTCTCTACAACCCCATTATGATGTGGGTTGTAAGGAACTATCAACTCCATCTTTATTCTCGCACCTACATAAAATTCCTTGAATTCATTGGAGGCATGCTTACCTCCATTATTGGACCTCAAGACTTTGATATTCCTTCTTGTTTGTTTTTCCACAAGGTCTTTGAAATCTTGAAACCAACTGAAGAGCTCATCCTTGGTCTTCATGAAGTAAATCTATGTCTTCCTAGAATAATCATCAATGAATGTGACAAATTTGTTGAGTATGGAGCATGAATGTTTAGAGGTCTTTGTTTCAGCTGGATGTATACCCCAGGAAGTTTGTACACCCCTCCACGTAGGGGGTTGCGGGGGGGGACAAGGGTTCGGGGGGGCCGATCCCCCCCAGCTAAGGGGTTCAGGGCCCAGCGGTCCCCCGGTAGGGGTTTTGGGGGCAGTGCCCCCAAAGCTAAAAACAGATGTAAATTTGCCTTGTAAAAGTATAGTAATTTCTAGTCAATCTGGGCCGTTCATTAGGTGGATGATCTGACGGTAGAACTTATGTTTAATTTAGTGTTTTTTTCCCTAGAAGGCAACCCCTCTCTTTGTATGAGGCCATTGTATTTGAGGTTGTGTAATAGATGTGTATTCTCTAAGTGAGAAGGAGAGGTGACACTGTGAGAGAAAACAGAGGATATTACAACGGATCTGCTATAGGTTGTGTCTCTTCATTTTGTTGGATAATAGAAAGGAAGGACTAGCTGTTCGAGGTGGACGTAACCCAAACTGGGTGAACCACGAATATCTGTGTCTCTCTTGCTTTATGTGTTTTCTGTGTTTCTATTTCTGCAATATTTATGTGTTCCATTGCTCTGTAATATATAATTTTCTAACAAAATTAAATATATGTTATCAAAGATGTAGTTTACATGGGACCACATGCATCCAAATGAACTAAATCCAAAACCCCTTTGGACCTATTTCCATTGCTTGGGAAAATTGCTTTGGCATACTTCCAAAGAACCTATCCCTTTTTTATTGAACTCTAGAAGACCAATGGTAATCTCCCTTAACACCTTCAATGCCCCATGATGCAAGTGTACCATCCTCCTATGAAAAATATCAAGGAGGTCACTTTTGCTACTAATCAATGCTTGGGTTGGATCAAACTATAACCTATATAACTTCTATTTTCTAGTCCAAATCACCTTGGATGATTTAAGATTAGATCCATTTGGGTAAAGATGAAATTTCCCACCATGGAAAATAAAAACATAACATTGATCTTCCAATGTCAAAACAAATATGAGGTTCTTCTTCAACCCCAAAACATACAACACTTCCTTCACCATCAAGGAATTCCCAGACTCCCTCTGGAATGTAATTGTCCACGAGATTATTTCCTTGCACCTGGCATCATTTCCAAGTTCAATGTGTAATTCTAAATCCCTCTCAATCAAACTGGTGAAGTAAATCTCATTCTCTAGTCATATGACATGAAGTATCATTGCCTGTGTATGAACTACTTATGGTCGTTGTGTTGAACGTAGGTTATTAATGACAACTCATTCTCAAACTGATCTACAAAGTTATCAAATTCTACTTAAACTACTATCCATGACTCACCTTGTCCTTCTTCTTCTTGTTTAAACATTGGTTGGCATAATGCCCCAGCTAATGACAAACAAAACATTTCACTCTGCTCATGCCCTTATTCTCCTTTTCTCCTTCCAAGGTAGCTCCATTACTGGAGATTTTCTTTCCTTTCCCTTTTCCCTTACCTGAAAGAGAAAGATTTTCTTCATCCTCACTTTTTTGTTGGCTTGTATGCTTGGAACCTAACCTAATCTCCTCTTGTATGAAATCATCCCATGACCTCTCCCAGTTGGGAGGATTTTCCCGTGCTACAATTCCCCTAACAAAAATGCCCAATTGTTTTAAAAAACCATTTAAGGCTATTGTCACCAACTCTACAACAGGTATTGCCTCTCCAATTGTTTCCAACTCATCTCTTACCTTAGTGATTCTAGTGAGGTATGATGAAACATTTTCAGATTCGTCCATTTTGGCAATCCTTAGTTTCTCTCTAAGCACCATCTTACGGTTCTAGTTATCACTTTGATACAAGTGGATTAGAAATTCCCACGTCTCCTTAATAGTCTTCTTCCCTGATATGTGGGGAATGATATGATCCTTCACTTCGTCAAGAATTCTCCTTTTATCCTTCACATCCTTCTTTTTATGTGTGGCTAATGTTGTTGCATCACCCGAGGGTGTTTAAGCTTGACTAACAAACTCCCAAATCTCATTTTCTTCCATTACCAAAGAAATCTTCTCCCCTCCAAGGACCGAAGTTGGAAGCCCCTTCTAATCTATCCTTAAATCTCAACCATGTAGCCATTTTCTTGAAAACATAGAAATATTTTTACCTTTCCTTAAGAACCTAGAAATTTTTTACCTTTTCTTGAGAACATAGAAATTTTTACCTTTCCTTGAGAACCCAAAAAAAATTCCTTGTTTCCTTAAGAACCTAGAAAACTTTTCACTTTTTCTTGAGAACCTAGAAAGATCTATACCTGTACTTGAAAACCCAAATAGGAAATTTGATTTTTTTGAAAAGAATATGTCCAAACTTGTGACTTGGTTTCCACTCTTCAAAGACAAAGCTCTGATACCATGCTGGTTTCTAAACTCTAATCTTATTATTGCTCTAAAGAAAAATTTTCTTCCCATATTTTATTTCTATGCATGAAATATTTCTAAGTATGATTTTTCATAACAACAATACAAAAAAGTTATAATTTTAACTAGAACAAAAAATTGTAGAAACCAAGCACATAAAATGACATATATTTTACACTCAAAACCCCAACGGGGAAACCAACAATTAGTGGTTTTATATATTTAGCTCGTAGAGAAAACTTGGGAATTATTTATAGAAATTTAGAACTTGATACAACTATGAAATTTCACTGAGAAATGTGCCTAGAATAGTCCAACCTGTTTTTACAATTATACAACCTACCTAGAAAAACATGCCAGCTAAGAAATGCACCCCCAAGCTACTTCAAAAATTGTGCTAAAGTTTAGGCCTCTCTTGTTTCTCCTATGCAATCTGTATGGCCTCCACAAAATTGGCTTGAGTGCCTTGAAAAGTGTGCAAGCCATAGCTACTATGATGTGCCCACTAGGAATGTGCTCTCATTGTAGGATTTGTGCTCCTCAACCCGACTACAACACTTCTCCTTTGCAAATCCATTTCCTGTCACTTTTCTCCTTCAGCTCTCCAAAACCCTGTTCATGTAATTCATATCTTCTTCCCTTTTTTCATTTTATCTCTTTCATGACTAAATGTCTAACCCTATATTTCCAAAGAGATGGATGGCCAGGATTAAATCTTTCCCGCTTGAGATCAACAGTTGTGACTTAATCTTATGTTGAGGCATGCAACTTAAGTCATTTTTAGTCATAAAGTAAAAATTACTTTATAAATATAAAGTCATATTGGGAAAAATCATGTATTGGACCACGTCCACATGCTAAGACACCAAGCTTGTGTGGAAGCACTTCTATGAGCTAACTTCAACATAAATCCTATCCCCCCTTAATAACAACTTCCTAAACTTCTAATGTAAATTGAAGTTTGGAAAAATTGATTCCAAGCTATGAGAGACTTTGTGAAAATTTCTACAACTTGATCATTTATAAGGAAAAAGGAAACTTCAATAAAGCAATTGTGTATGAGATTTCTAATAAAGTGCATGTATATCTCAACATGTTTTCTATGTTGATGGTGAACTAAATATTTGGTGAACTTGGTAACATTCTAATTGTCACACCAAAATTGTGTGGTTGGATGTTGCTATTGGAATCCAAACTATGAGAGGATCTACCAAATCCACAAGGCTCCTTGAATTGCATTAACTATTACTTGGTACTTAAATTCTACAAAAGAAAGAGTAAGAGCCCATTTTCTCTTACAAGCCCAAGTGATAGGTCCATAACCAAGATTAAAAATATAACCTATAGTAGACTTTGAATCCTCAATGTTGTTAGCTCATTTGGTGATCTGGATTGGATCATTATAATGTTTTTCATCCATCTCAATGCTTCCAGAGTGGAAAAAGTGAAGGAATAAGCTCTCACGACTATTTTTACCAGTAGGACCTAGTTTGGAAAATTAGGGTCTGAAACCTCCTAGGAGTATTTTGAGGCATCAAACGATGTGTTTTGGGGGTAAAACTTTGTTGCTTTAGCATACTAACACCTTTTTTTCCTATTATATGCACAAATACCTTTCCAATGATGCAAGAATCATGTCAATCAGAGTCTGTATGTGAAAGTAATGTCACTCAAAAGTTAGCCTTCTTTTTTTCACCACCATAATTTGAGAGTATGCCATGTCAACCCCCATTATTAATGAAAAATGGGCTATCCAAATGATTATGATGTATACGACTCTAGAAGAGTCTATATTGTAACTATATTTAAGAGTTGAGGCAGTCAAACCTAACCACTAGTAGGCTATCACATTGTGTTATAATTGAGCCACTAGGAGGAAAAGGGGTTCCATTCTTTTGAGTGCATTTGTTCCACAATTGAGCAAAAATAGCCAAGAGGGATAGGAGGTAGAATACATAGAGAGGATTTGTGCACTATAACAACCCACGGGCCATAGGCCATACTTCTTTGCACTCACAGCCATATTTCCATCCAATGAAAGAGAACAGAGTAACCTCACTTTCTAGTTGGGTTTTTCTCTTGAATGGGTTTCACAGGTCATAACTTGTGTCAAATGTGTATGTGATCTTTTATTTCATTGTTCTCTATTTTTGCATAATTTAATTTGCATGCACGCACTATTAACAATAATATGCATATCTGTAAATCTAAAGATATATGAAACCATAATAGTGTATATTTTGGAACTTTTAAGTATAATTTTATTAGATCTATTGTGATGAATTGTTCAGTGGAATATACACAACAGTTTATATATCAACGGGAACCAATGGAACCAACCAACAAAGGAGAATCCCATGAACTATAATATATCCCAATTTGAATTGTAGTATCTTTTTGCTACTTTCTAATGGCTTTCATGGTGTGTTTTTATATATCGGGCAATAAGACCACCAACAAAGAAATGTCAAGATGAATGAGTCAAATATAAGTTACCAACTAATAAGGGTACAAAGTGGCAAATACTTTAGGTGTAGTATAGACGATAAAAAATTTGACTCTAGACTAGCAGGGAGATTGGACTAGTTTACAATCATCCATGTGAGTAGTGAAAAATGTCACATGCATACTTTGATTAGGAAATGGAAATTCCTTCCTTGGTTTGCAATACTTGAAGGCCAAGGAGATAATGCAGATAACCTAAGTCTATCATTTCAAATCTCTTTTTACGATTGGATTGCATATTGTTTAAAAGTTTAGGGTCACTACCAGTGAGGATCAGGTCATCAACTTAAAAAACAAGTCTTTTGAGATGGTTTTCACTTGCTTGGTATAGACATTAGCATTAGAATGACATTTAGAAAAACCAATGTCAAGAAGAAATGTATCCATTTTAACATATGAAGCTTGAGGAGTTTGCTTAAGCCCACAGAGAGATTTATTAAGTGGCAAACAAGGGTGGAGTCATTCTAAACTTAGCTATGAGGTTGTTCCATGTAGGTTTCTTCTTGTAAACCCACATGAAAAATGGTATATTTTACATTTATTTATTTGATAAACATCCATTTTTGTGAGGCAACAAGAGTTAGAACAAGACAAATGATATTAATTTTGGCTATGGGGTCAAAAGTTTAATTATAGTTAATAAATTCAACTTGAAAAAATACTTTGGCAAATAATTGGGCCTTATAGCTTTCAATGCTTGCATCATATGCATACTTCATTATATACACCTATTTGCAGGACATTTTTTTTAAATTTTTTTTAAAGAGGTATAAGATCCAAAGTATTGTTTGACATTAAGGAATAATATTCTTCATTCATTGCCAAGTCCCAATTTACATAGCTAGAAGCTACTGCAAATGTTCTTGGATCATGAAACTCTAAAACTTTAGCCAAAAGAGAAGAGGCTCATTGGAACTATGAATGGGTATGAAATGGATTTGTAAGATTATTAGTAAGATCACCAACTTCTTCTCATGCTATATGAACCCATATATGAATAGGTGGCGGCGGTAGAAGTTCATGTTCTATAAACCCAATTAGAGAAAAATGCGCATGTGGAGTTGGATTTTCATCCTCTAAAGAAGAATCCAAAATATGAGCATTAACATAAAATTCAAAAAGAAAAGATGGCACATATGTGTTATATTCCTTTTGTCTCTCTTTGTACTCATGGTCGTCACAAAATATGGGTTTATTCTTGATATTTCGGGTAACTAAACTGATCAATTACTAACACTTCCAATTCCATAACAATTCCCACTTAAACTTTATGTACGTTGAATGTCTACCTTGCATTTTCAACACTCTTACTCTCCTTCAAGCTTACATTTACTGGATTCCACAAACTCATTAACCCTAGCTACCAGATCCCAATCACATGCTAAAGTTGCAATCCACCAAAATTTTCCTTTTCACTAATAACCAATCCACATAAATCAAACCACCTTCATTGTCATGTAAGCATGTCCAGTTCCTTGAAGAAATGTTTTTTTGATGCAATGAAGGTTTCCATATTTCCTGTGCTACAATTTTTCAGAGGTACATAATCCATTGTTACTTTAATTTCTTGCAACATCCGACCCATGGTTATCACAGGATATAATTTTAATTGCAACAACTTTTGTCTCAAGATGAACACAAACTTTGAAGCAATCACTTTCCTATCTATTGTATTGGCTTTATTCTAGTGTCTTGTGGTTAGCTCTTCATATTTGGCACCCAAAAATACCAAGCAAGAACTTTTGTTTCATTCCTAGTTCATGAACCAAACCTTGCAACCATTCATATGTTGCACTAATGGTTGCAACTCCATTGACACATCTTGATGACACTTCAACTTATTCTCAACTTATTGAGAACCCATGCATCGTTACTCCCAGGGAGCTCACCATCTTGATGCCATCTCAACTTGTTGAGAATCCATGCATCATTGCTCCTAAGGAGTTCACCATCTTGCCTAATAGTTCACCCCAACATTTTACAAAATATGGGGTTCGATATTTTTGCTACATAGCCACAAGCGCAGCCTTATGCAGCCCTAGATACGATGAAGTGAAATGTATACATACTTTAAATGTAAACAATATGCACTCAACAATAGTGAATAAAATGTTATATAAGTTTGGATATGTATTATTGTTACATAGTTTGGGATATATATTATTGAATATAGATTATAATATACAACATTTATTTCCAATAGTATATATATTTATATGTACAACTTTTAATGTACTATTGCATAAATGGAAAATGTTTATTTAATTTAAATGGATATTTTTTATTTAATCAAAATGTTTTTTAATGTTGAAGATAAGAATTAGACATATTTGTGACAATCTCAACCAACTCTTTTTACTAAAAAAGTAAAAAGAAATGGAATCCACAAGAGTTGAAGTAGTATCTCTCGGTCAATTTCCTTCAGGCAAGTTTTGCACCAAATCAACTTGACCGATTACTCATATATCCCATGAATCTCTGCAATATTAAAACACCTTTGTAAGATATCAATTGTGTGTTAAGAATCTAAATTGTATTTTGAAAATTGAGAGTATTAGGATTTATCTTGACAAGTCTTAAAGTCATTCTTATCTCAATTGCAGATTCTAAAAATATTCTAAAATATGACGGTCAATTAGATTAACTAATGGAGAATGGGTTAAAAAGTAAGCAATGTGCATTTGCCAAATATGTAAGTACATTTTCATAAGTGCAAACTCACTCCACATATTTTTATACATTCACAAGTGCCAACTTACCTATTCTACATATTTTTATGCAACATTGTATATTTTATGGAAGAATAATGACCACCTAGTTTGAGAGACAAAATAGAGGAAGAGGGATTTATGAGACAAAACAACCTCAGAAAACTTGCTCTGATACCCTTGCTCATAGCAAGACTAAACACTCTCTGAGTAATAGGTAAACTAAAACTTACTCTTTGGCATGAAGGTTTTCTCCATCACACCAATATACTCTTTTGACCTATTGAAACCCTCCTTCACAAAGGGTTTTGCCATACAACTTATGAATCAACTTTGGATATATTATAGAGAGAGAGAGAGATAATAAATCTATTAAATGAAAGCCCAATATTAAAATCTACAAAGAGAGAGAGAATCAAATCTATTAAATGAAAGCCTAATATTAAAATCTACAAAAATCCTAAAATTTCCAACTTGAATAAAAACCTCATTAATATTCAAAAACCAAAAACATGGTGCATGAGTTAGCCCATAAAATCTATCAACCTACAAACATGGTTATCTTACCCATGCATCTCAAAACCTCTAACAAATAGTAAAAGTCCTATCAAGATCAACTCCCTCTTTAGAATACAATCCCCTAACAACCAAAATGGACTTATATATATCAATGCTCTCATCAACTACATACTTGGAATTCATCACTAATTCTACAAAAGCTTTTGGCACGTCTCCCAAACATCTCACTCTATCATGGCATCTTGTCATATCTTCTCTTCCCCACATCTAAAAGTGTATATCACAAGAATAGAAGTCATTAATGTAATATGAGTTGAAATCTCTTAATAAGATTACTTATCCAAATGTGGATTTAGGTGTTCCCAGTGGTGTATCTGCAATGTTTGAGTAGCCATTTTCAATTTCAAAATAAAGTGAAAAGTAGTCAACATGATTTCTTTTTCAATTTCAAATAAAACCGTAGCAAAATTTTAGATTTTAAATCATTAAATGAAATTTTTGTGATTATAAAAGTTATTTATTCTCATCAAATTTCAACTCAAATACTATTTATCTTCTTTTTCTATTTTATCCCAACATAAAAAATAAAATAACAAATTTGTTTTATGAATATCTTATATTTTCTACCATTTTATAACTTTACAGTGATTTATTATTAAAATTTTATTTTACTTAAAAAAAAAAAAAAGACTTCCAAATTTTTATTATATACGCAAATAAAATTTAATAAAAATTAGAAAATAAAAAATAAATATCTGAACTTAAAACAAATCATATTATTAAACCTACTGGTTATATTGCGATGATGAAATAGTGCAATTATGAAATGTAATGCAGATAAAAATACAAAATCATTTCATATTTGCAATTATGAAATGTGATGCAGATAAAAATACAAATCATTCCATAACACAAGGATTTTATTGGGCATAATTATGTAGATATGAGGCAGCGGCAGACCTCTCAAGTTGGACTCCCAAGCTTCACCAAAATTGACTGAATCCCATATCTCATAAAAAAATATTTTCATCTCTATGGACAACAGGGAGGAATTAGACATAAGGTCAATTCTTCATGGTAAAGAAAATTGAAGGGAGATATCAATGCACATCAATACATTGGTGGTTGTATGCAATTTACACCGTTTATTGGTATTTACCAAGTGAAGCAAAATGAGAACGTGGGCGTTGTGTCCTACGTCGTCTTCCACGTATGGATTTGGTCCATCCAACTGACCCATGCGGGGCTCTCTCATGTGTTTTACGCTTCTGCCCCCTGGAACGACCCTTAGTCTCATTGCCATGGCAAGTGCTATCCCTGCTAGAGTGACTGGACGAGGACCCAATACAACCAGAGTGCCCTTGCTGTTGGAGGGCACTTTGCTTTCTTGTGGAGACACTGCTTGTAGACATGCCCTTAACTGGGGATTCGCTAGGTGCAAGGCTCAGGAGTATCATTGCTGCAAGGCTTTCAGATTCCTCTCTCCCTTCAGAGGCCTCTTCACTCTCTTGTGAGTTGGTACTGCATTCCCCTCGTGTTTCAGTTGCATAGGAGGATTTTTCTTCGGAAGGCGTTCTCTCAATTGTGGGCTTATCGTCCTGTAATTCTACTGTATGTTTTATACATGTAGATTCTGCATTGGTCTGATTATTAATCAAGCTTTCATATTGATCGCTCTGTCTCAAACTGACTGTCTGGATATGCTCCATATCCATATCTCCAGACACAGATTCACATTCTGTTCTCTTCAAATCGCAATGCTCATTTAGAGGACTGCCTCTGCCTTGGATTTTCGCATGACTAGTACTCGTGATTGTTTCTGTCATGCCACCATGAGTAATGTCTTGGCTTGTAACCCCAAAAGAGTTTGATGCCTGACAGCAAATCCCATGAGACTGAATTTTTTCATTGGCCAACCCCATCAGAGTCTCTTTTATTTGCATGGATTCAGTTGTACTGGAGATCAGATCTATTTTAATTTGATGTATACCCTCATCCTCTGTTCTTGCCTTACTGTCTGTGCTCTTGCTTATATATGTGTATTTGGGATCTAAATGCTGAGAATCTTCCCCTCTGAATGGTTTTCTCTCATGGGATCCTATGTTGTTGCTTCCATGGCCAGAGGAATCAAGGTCCTCAGTCTTATTAGTTTCTTTTGATGTTACGATTTCTGAGGCATAATGTTTACTCTTATCAGTACAATGCCCAATCATCTTGTCACTAGAAGTATGTTTCTGGACATCAGTAACCTTACAAATACAGCCTGTTTTAGTGAAAAGTTGCAGTTCCTTCTGGTCACCAGGTAACGGTCGTTCAGTCGACCATTCATCATGTAAAGTATCCTCCCTTTGCATCAAAGAGATATTCCTTTCACTGGACTTGCATTGGGGTACATCTCTTTTGTCATATTCATCGAGTAATGCAGTTTCTTCTCTAGGAATTGTTTCAGTGGCTTGAAACTCATCTTTGCAACCTCTGCAACTTTCCTCTTCTGGATGTCCTGTTTCCTGTGTATCTAAACTGCAATTATTGCACTTTGATATCTTAGCATGAGCTTGCCTTTTCTCCTCTGTGACATGAGCATGAGGCTTAGGGGTATCCTCTAACTGATGTTGACAAGTAGAAGAGGTTTTTCCTTCCGAGTGGTACTGCCTCGGCCTATCTCTTGATTCCAATGTAACGCCATTTTCCACTAGTTTGACAGGAACGTCAATGACTGCTTTGTATGATGGAATAGTAGAAGATTCAGGCCCGTCAATAGTTGAAATTTCTTTGTAGCTTTGTCGTTCTTCATATTGTAAGGATTCAGAATGGCCAACTTGTAATGCAGAGCTTACATGAGTATCGCATCGACTTCCATTCCGTGTAATTTGCATTGATGTCTGATCACCACTTGGACAAGATGCTGAGAATCTAGGGTCCTGTATAGCTTGCTGCTGATATGGATAAAGCTGGAAATATGTGCCCGGGGGACACCATGCATTTGATAAATGCCCCCCTGCTTCAGTGTTTTTGTTAACTGGTGGGAAAATGAATCCCTGAGCAGTCAACGCACGGTGCCCTTCAGGACCCCATTGTAAACCCAGCACTGGAATAGCCGCACCAAGTCCAACTGGGTATCCCTGGGGAAAAACCACAGGAGTAAGCTGATTTGTGCCTCCATAATTTTCGGGGGTTAAAATCGTTTGAAACGTTACTTTTGGCTGTCTCATTGAGTTCTCTTGCACTGTTCCCGTCTGTCCACAATTCTGTGCCGCTTGGTTTAGACTTTCTGAATCTATACTTGGCATTTTGTCTGGTAGATTGATATCTTTGGGTGAGGAGACATATTCCTGACCCGGTCTCAAGGAGTCTCCAACAACATTCCATCCTTGTGGTTGAGGGAAAACTGGAACTGGCATCCAACTTGGCTTTTGACTCGCATCACTCACTGTATTTCTTGTGCTTGCTGCTGGTTCCTGCAAACAGTACCCCAAATACGTTACCTAATAGAACCCAAGACAGAAAAAGAAACAACACATAATCCAAATTCGCTCAAATTAAGAAAACAATGTCTTGAACAAAGCGAACAGCATCTCCAGGTAAAATTGTCGAATTTGATATTGTATATATTAAAAAGCTGCAGAAACATTGGCAACAAAATACATTAATAGGAATCTCAAAGTCTTCTGCAACTTTCTTCAACCAAAGCCGGCTGGATAAAAATTCATAGTTATAAAAGTCTTATTTGCAAATTGCAATCAACGAATATATTGTAGATTGACTCTGAAGCCACTTATAATGATGAAATACATATGATAGGTTTCGCTGTAGTAAAAGACAACCCTTATGGAATACCTGAGAGTCCATACGAACAATATCAAATCCTCTATCCTTAAATTTATACAAAACTCCCACAACGAAAGTAGCCTATCCAGCTAATATGCGCTCTCTAGTCTTATGAATTATACCAATGTGAAAAAATTGTGCAATGATAATTTTCCTATGAAATTCTCTCCAATGAGGTATCTTGAGTTTCAGTCCTCGTACGTATTAATCCCAAGGAAAGTACTTTGAGGGACAAAAACTATGCATCCAACACTTTTAAGACCAGCCTGAATATCCAGGTTCCTTGATATACAAATAGTTTGATTGGAATCATTAACAACCTAATATTGACAACCCTGAATCTCCTTAGAAAACCCTTAACTAAGGGCCCTCGTAACCCTCAATCTCCTTAGAAAACCCTTAGCTAAGGGCCCTCACAATGCCTTTAGTGTAACACTGTAATGTAAGGCGTCTTCCCATGCCTATTGTAATGAGGACGCGGGCTAATGACGTAATAAGAGAGAATCCATCGACAACAGCTGTTCCCCTGGAGGGCTCGGAGAGTAACATCAATTTGGCCGGTTCCATGATCAATGTGGGATCCCTCAGGAATTTCCTGGGAAACTAGAAATTGTCCCTCGTTTTTCCTTGCTTCACAGTAGTTTGAACAGCAAATCACTACAGGCTTTTATTCATGTGTCTACCATGCAACCAATAAACAAAGTAGTTGTCTTTCCACTCCACCCTTATCTCTAACCCCAGTATGTCCCACATCTAAATGTGTGGAGTTCCATCGATGAAATTGCATAACTAGATGCAGCAACGGCCTAGTCAAAGGCTCTAAGATGCCTTTGAGATTTATTAGAGGAGATGTAATTCAAAATTGGTATAGCAATCCTCCAGAAGACATGTCCTCATACAAAAGTTGTCCAAGCTATGGATGTAAAATAACTGCACGTTCAAACTCAATTCCTTACAACGATTTCATTCTGGGATGACAATAATGGTCTTTTCAAGCCATAGAAAAGCCTTTAATAAAAGATTTCAGTTCCAACATTGTTATCTTTAAACAAAATCCTACTAGAAACAAGATTCTGAATTTAGACTCTATTTTGAATCAAAAGCCTCGAGGATAACCAATATGCACCAATAACCAGGGCTACCTCCATCTACTGCAATAGTAGAAGAAAACTATTTTGTGTTTGCGTAGTTGTAAGCAACAACTAATGAGATATAACAGAATGCTTTTTGCGAGAAGCCTAGGAAAAAGCATCAAATTTCCTGCATCTATGTTACTGCAGAAATTAAAGCAGCAATAATACATTGCAACAGTGATGACAATAAGGAGGCTTATGTCAAGTCAGCCTTGCAAAGCACAGAACCTGATAAACACCAAATGCAATAGTCTAAATATGAAATATTATTATTGATAGGATACAGATCCAAGGATAATCCTTGCAGCACTATTTGGTGATATTGACATTTCAAATAAACATTTTTCATGCAATATTTGAAGCCCAGAAGGAAAAGAATCCAACCTGAAGAAGCCACAGTGGTGGTTTTGTATTGATCTCGGAATGTTTATCCTTGGGATTCATATCAAATGGCCACTTCTCCTTTTTCCTCTTTTGGTTCTGATCAACGTTAATGCTTTCCCACTGAGAGCTTTTCTCGTCCATCTTGTTTTCTTGACTTGGTAAGCATGTTCTACCAGAAGTGCTTTCAAATTTTGTTGGTATGGAAGTTTGTTGACCAACTGCCACTGTGGGTTTCATATCCGCTAGTAAATTCACTTCATCTTCCGATCCTCTGAGCCTCTTTAAGGACACATTTTCCGATGTATTTCTCTGTGAAAATGTTCCATCATCTGCTGTGGACCATTCTCTATGCCTTGATTTTCTTGTCATTTCTTCCATCTGTGTGGTAATAGAGGGTTGTCGGTTGCTTTCAAGTTGAATTCTACAGGTGTCTAAAACCTCCGTAGATGTTACAGGATCCTGATCAGGTCCTCCAGCTTCTGTTGTTTCTGTTTCATGCTCTTCATCTAGATCATCCAAATATTCTTCTGGAGGCCTTTCAAGATCAATAGTTCTTCTTGTCTTTTTCTTGATGGTAGCTGAATTGATCACATTTTTATCACTCTCCCACAAAGGACTCTGGCTTCTATTATGTCCAATATTCTCTGCTGTAAGACTAGAATGTGAGAAAGACCTCGGTGTTGTAATGGGAATGGTGTGGCTTTCTCGCAGATTATGTGAAGAAGCTCCACGTCCAGACTGAAAAAACGACCCTCTAATTTCTAAGCCTTTTGATGTTTCATTTTGAAGTTGAACAGCACCTGTTGGGAATGCAGGAAACTTAGGTTGAGTACATGAAATATTCCTAATTTCATGCATTGCAGATCTCTGCACATTGTAGAGCTTGTGTAGTGCTTGAACCTGATACACAAAACAAGTTGAATAAATGTTACATAATAACAAATCTATATATGGTCTCAGTTATGTGTGTGTGTTGCTTCTTTTCTCTTTTTTGGGTTCTAGAGATATACTTTGCAGTGCTTTCAATTTTTCAGTGTTTTCATATTGATATAGTAATATTCCCGTATTATCTGGATATGCTTTCTGTATCAAATGTAACCTTTCAGCTCCATAACAGATAAATAGAGTTCAATTTCTAATACAGGTTATATGGCTTTCACTCCAAGTTCATAATTTGGAATTCTTAGATTTCATCACAAAAAGGGGACAGCTAAGTGAAGTGTTGATTGATACAGTTTAAGGTTCAGTCAATTGAGCGAAAATTTTCGAAACCCTTAATTGTTTCAATAGTTTAGTACCTGGGTAATAAATATATCCAAATGCAACTATCAGGTTGTATGGTCAGGAGAAATGCAGAAATTTTAAGGACCACAACTTTTAAAGGAAATATAAGAGTGCAGTTTCAACCTGGTTAGTAACTACCTCTCTTTCTCGCTTTTCATTAAATTTCTTGGTGAAACAATCATCTAAGGATTCAGGATTATATGAACTCCTGCATATCCATCACATCCAGATCATACAGTTCTTTTGCAGAGTTATTCACTAATTTATCCAGATCCAACAACATAGTTTGAGTTACTTGAGTACAAGTGCAAGAATCTTGCTCACATTCCTTTGACATGTAATGAATACTAGTGTCTTTCTAAGCACAAATAATAGAATGGAGCTCAAAGACTGAAACAGAATGGAAAGAGGTTGATTGCAATAAAGATGTGTTAATTCTAACCAGTGGATACGTTAAAAAACTTGTCGCAGTTCAGCTGTTGTTCACAAGGTCAAGAACTTCGGAAGTTGCAGCTAATTATCAGTTCAGTCTTAATCTTGGTTCATGTCATACTAAGAATGGAAGGGTGAAACTATACCAAATGCTTAATGATTCTTTGTAGTTTATTCGTGATTTCATGCCAAACCTGGTAAATGACCAAACAGGACAATTTTACGGAAATATTAAGCAAAAGTTTTCCCCTTAGCATTTCAGTCCAGAAGCTGGCTTTGGGGTGCAAGTCCCTAAGTTGGTGTGATGACATTCTCCTTCACTCCGGGATTAAGATTCTTGGCGGTTTCTATTTCATGCCTTTTGGTCCTTCTTTGGCTCGTAGTTGTTATCTAAGTGAAATTCTAAACACATTTTTTATATAGCATTTAGCTATAGATGGGTAAACAATTACCTGAGGTCAATGTCATGATTAGTCCTTGGTTCAAATTCCCTCCCAGAAGATAGCGCCTTCACATATTCAAATCATACACAAAAGTTGCCATTAACTAATTTGGCTCATGATGCTTGAGCTTCTTGGACTCATAACAAACAACATAGTTTCCATACACAAAAGTTGCCATTAACTAATTTGGCTCATGATGCTTGAGCTTCTTGGACTCATAACAAACAACATAGTTTCCATATATGAGAAACCCTCTAATGCCTTCAACGCATGCATACAATCAGATTTTCCCTGGATCATCTTTAAAATTGGATTTTCCCCGGATCATCTTTAAAATTGGACCACTTGTGAGAAGTTTCTTTAAATGTTTGAAACCTCTCTTGACACTTTAGTGTTTGTATCAGTTTCATCTCCTTATTTTGCAAAGAAGTGATTAGATAGGTATTAATAGAATATATTTTCACAAATCTTCTACAATAGCCTGCATGTCCTATAAACAATCTTACCACAAAAGCGTTCCTTGGAATAGGCTACTACATAAATGTTTCAATCTACTTGAGAGTACTATCCCTTCCTTGGAAATAGTGTGGCCTCAAGTATTGGGACCGCTTTTTACAAAACACACACTTGTTTAGAATAAAACTTGTGATTTCTTAACACTTTTAGTACTAGACACAAACGTTCCTCATGTTCTTTCTCATTCTTTATGTAACTAAGGATGTCGTCTAGAAAGATAAGGATGGACTTGTCTAAATAGTTGTGGGAAGCATTGTTCATTATGTACAAGAACCATAATGAACATAGTTAGGACATTGGTCATCCCAAAGCATATCACAACAAATTCATAGTGTTCTAAGCATGCTTTGAATCATTGTTGAAAAATTGGCATCGACAAAAATCAACAAGGGTTTGGAATACAAGGTCTTGGCAACATAAAAAAAAAAATCAACAAAACCAATAACATCATCAAATAAACACATTGGCATGTATATATGGACAAAATATATATATATATATATAATATATTATATATTATATAATGATGTAGTGGATATAATATAAAATAAACAATACATATAATATATATATATATAAATAGTATATATATGATGTAGTGGATGTCAAATAAAAATGATACATCATGGCTAATTAGGTCTAGAACCATGAGCATTTTCCAAACAATAACTCGAAACTGGACAACCAGTACAAACATCAAATATATAAATGTATCTCATTATCATGAGTCATTTACAATGGAAAAGCTAGCAGCTTCCTATCTAGCACCAATCCATCTAATCTTTTATGGGAAAAGGTCATGGTTAGTTTGCTACTAGAAGGTCCTACTATCTACATAGTATGTTTGGCACAAATTGGGGGTGTAAATGTATCAATCTGTGCGGAAGGTATTGTTGATGCTACTACATTACCCTCTATGATGTCAAAGCCCTCGTCTATCCCCAACTTTTTCCGCTCCTCCCCTACCACCTATGCTTGCTATTACTACTCTAACCAAGTAGTTGCACATTATACTCCACCCTCCACTCAAAAAATATGCTAATATTGTCCAAGTAAATGGTGTCCACATCAAGTATCTTCTCCAGTTGCCTCACAATCAAAGATTATAATGGACATTTACCAAATCATTAAGATGTGGGAAATCCAATCTATAAGAAGGTCATAATGAATTCAATGAGCCTTGAGGATCATAAACACATTAAAGTGTTATAAATTCTAATAACTGCAATTGTTTAGTTGAATTTATAGCTTGTGGCGCTTCTTTGAGTGTGCTTTTTAAAACACACTCGAATTGTTCTTGCATCCTAAAGTGCTACAAGTTTGGCTAAGGATCTAAATGGAAAATTCCCATAATTTCGATACTTTTGCACCATAATTTTGCCACCAACATCTATAACAAATAAAAAAAATATTAAATTAAATTTCTTTAGTGGAAAATAGGAAATAAAAAAACATAATTCAACTTCCAAATAAAATACATAATTAAAATTTTAAATTCTAGTGGCTTATGTGGCATCAAAATACTCTTTTCATAGCAAAGCCATATAGACTTTAGCCTCATGATACATCTCACAATTAATTGTTGTATGACCACCAACATCTAAGTACCATCCTTTAGAGACATGTTAGGAGCCCTTCCATCACCTTGCCATTGAAATCAAAGTTACATAAGCGTAGGTGGGGTTGAAGAAAAGTGTTGTTGCATGAATGGATTGATGGAGCATCTCGGTCCATTGACTATCAATCAAAATCCTACGTCATCATATTTGAGGGTACCCTTTCCCACATAATAAGATCGAATAGCTTCTTTAGCCTCATCCATTGCCTCATACACATAGTCCATTGTAGGTTTATCCCCATCAACCATGCAAAGGACCTTTACCAAAGTTTCACTAATCATGCACACTTCTTAACTCATTCCCAAAAGGAATCATTGTACACTAATTTAGTGATGATTCTCCCATCTTATCTTGTGCTAAATGCACAATTGTGGGACTCATCACATACTAACATCTTCTTCAACTCAAACTAGCATTGGAGCATAGAATGAAGAGACATGAAATTGTTGGCAAAACATGATTGTAGGATGCAATAACTCCATATTTCTTGTGAATCTCCTCATGAAGATAAAAACATATGCATGTTTATATATGAATTTTGTGAGACTCTTAGCCCGAACAATGACCTCCTTGACAAAGGATATTTTCCCACATCCTCAAGCATCAAACCAATGTAATGGCTAGCACATGAAGTCTAGAACACTATGAGGTGCCTCTAGCAACTTGCCAATAACCACATAATTAGTTGCATCTATTATGATGTGCGCAACATGTTGCGAACCAATCTCTTGGATGAACCCATCCATCAACTCACACAACAATGATGTGTCAATGGATTTAATAAACAGTATGTCCCTAAAACAATGTACCAAGAAATTAACAAGAGTCCTACCCTTCCCATCTATCCAACCATTAAACATCATCATGCAACCAGTAGACTCTCATGACTTCTTTAGGTCCTCCAATCTAGTGTTTATCTCATTCTTTTCCACTTGAAGAATTGGCTCCTATAACCCCTAATAGGTAGAGAAATTGTACCCTAGGCCAACAGTAGCGATCACATCACACATTAACTAGAAAAATGGATTGGTCTTTGTGATGCTCAAAGGTAAGTCACTTCAAAAAAGACACCTCTCCACAACCCAACTACCTCTTGCTTCTTTTCTTTAACCATTGACCAAATGGAAGGTTGTGCCCCATCTCTAGTTCTTGGAACAAAGAAAGATGAGGTCCCTCATGGAAGGTGAATCCATGGAGTCCCTCTAACTAACTTGAGTTTGAGATATGCATGTGGTTCTTGAGGATCTAGCCACTTCATCGGTGGCAAGTTCATCTTTGGTAGTGGGTGCCTCTTCTCTCTCCTTATCCTTTTCTTGAGGATCTAGCCACTTCATCGGTGGCAAGTTCATCTTTGGTAGTGGGTGCCTCTTCTCTCTCCTTATCCTTTTCATAAATAGCATCGTGGGAAGCCCACATAAAATCGAGGGCTGATGCACTACAAATCCCATCATGATGCCTTGAGATTTTAGTTAAGTGGTACTTCAATCAAAATAACATTGTCATTTGTTGGCCGCATAATATACAAGATAATCTTTGTCAATTTGTCCCATCTTTAGGTTCACCAAACTGCAAAAATGGATCCATAAGCTATGGCATATTCACAATGCAATACTCAGTTTCCAACTTCAAACATAGGGAAAAAAATAGTTTGTTGGTATATTGTTTTATGATTCATGAAAAATGATAATAAGATGTAAGAAATATAGGCTTCAAAAACCTTGCATAAATCTAGAAAAAAGGTAGTTAAGAGGGTTTAATCTAAAGATAAAACCTGGGATTTACAAATATCAACACTGAAGGGAAATAGTAAATAATCCATGCTCGAACAAAATGATCTTTGATGGTGATGAGAACAATGATTTGGCCCTCCTAAACCTAGTTAATGGTGATGGTAAACTCAATTCCTCTCATTCCTCAATAACTACAAAGAAAAATGACTAAAAAGGAAATCATCCGCAAAGACACCTCAAATCACCTCAACTGACTTTTTCCATTGGGGCATAATTTTTTACAGCTTTTGCCAATTTATTCAAAAAATTGTGATGTGATTGAAAAAATCTCAATTTTTATCGAACAAAATGATCTTTGATGGTGATGAGAACAATGATTTGGCCCTCCTAAACCTAGTTAATGGTGATGGTAAACCCAATCCCTCTCATTCCTCAATAACTACAAAGAAAAATGACTAAAAAGAAAATCATCCCCAAAGACGCCTCGAATTATCTCAATTGATTTTTTCCATTGTGGCACAATTTTTTACATCTTTTGCCAATTTATTCAAAATATTGTGATGTGACTGAAAAAATCTCAATTTTTAGGGGCCAATTTTTCAAGGAGGATTTGACATCACAATTTTCACAATGTTGGTGAAAATTGTCAATTTTTTCAAATATTCTTTGAATGTTGTCTTAGTAAATTCACTCATTCTTGAATCAAATTTGATAGTACCTAGATCTCATATCTATTTTTGAGAAGACAATGGCATCTATCATTTGGTCAAACATGTCATCCATCCTTAGTAAAGAATACATACTCTCAAGAGTAACTTAGTTCAACTACTTGTATTCAATGTATAGCCTAAATGTGCCATCCATCTTAACAAAGTGTATTGGTACTCCCCATGGTGATGCACTAAGTTGAGTGTAGCCTTTATCTAGTCACTCATGTACCTATACCTCCAATTACAACAATCTAATTTACACATCCTATTAGGAGCCTTTAATAGTAGCTTAATCCATAACATAAGCTAAATACAAAAATTAACCCCCTCAGTAGAGAAAGTCCTAGCAACTCATTGGGGAACACATCAACATATTATTTTAACGTTGGATAATCCTCACAACTTGGTCATCTTTTGTTGAAAGGATCCATAACATGCACCATAGAACATTGGAAAACTTTTCTCAAACATGTCTTCACCTTCATTAAAGTGTTTTATTGAAGGGAGATAGGCCTAGTGATTCCCTAGACTTTCTTTATCTTTCCTTCATCATTAATGCACCCAAAGCTCTTCTCGTAGTGGTCCATCATGACCTAGTGATTGGAGAGCCAATCTTGTCCAGCTAAGGCATCATATGACCCCAATGCAGGTCTACATGAGTGGGGATTCCATCTGATTGCATTGCACAATCTACAACCATCTCTTTGACTAGTCTCAATATCTTTCTAAGCATTTCCATGAACAATGGTATCTCTAACCTTCTTGCACTAAATCCCACTCTTAAAGTTACATGTTATGCCGTGAAACTATGAGTAGCCCATGGATCTATCTACATAGACACAAGGTGAATGTCAATCTTACCTTGCACCTCAACCATGATTGTTCAAGGGTTTGTTTATCACAATGTTGCACAAAGCGAGGATGTTTTTTGGAAGCGAAACGTCAGAAGCGTCATTTTCCAAAAATCTAGGAAGCAAAGCGTGTGTGTATATATATATATATATTCAAAAGAAGCATCCAAAATACCAAATTAGTCGTAGAATATATGAAAACATGCATATTTATTATTTATACATAAATCAAGATATACATGACATCCATTTTACATTAATGATTAATTATTTGAGCATCAACCATCTAGATTCTAGCAATTACAAACATACATCAATTTTTTAAGCATGTCATAGATAATAGAAGGTAGAAAGTACCAAAATTTTAAGCATATAATAGAAAGTAGACATTTAGAAGATAAAATCATAAAACATTCAAAAAACTTATCTAGCAAGTAAGCAATTGTCAACATGAGTCATGACCAAAATTCAAATAATAATGTTTACAAAATAGGCCACTACCAACTACACACTGAACTAGGAAGAGTAAGACGGAAAAGTTTAAATTCACAACACTAACACTCTAGAGTCTAGATTCTAATCTATGACAAAAGTAGAAAACTGTGAATATATCTATTAATCACTCCTCCTCACACCACGACCACAACGTGAGCCTCCAAGTCCACATGGTGGCCATGGAATTTATGGAACTATTGAGCCTGAAGATGAAGTCGTTGTTTCACTAGTTGAAGAATGGCACCTAGGGATCATGGGACCAAATAGGGGTGTCATATCAAATCGATCCTCATCATCCTAGATAAGAGCATCCTCCAATTGCTCTAATTCCAACACTTCATCCTCCAAATTTGGCCTCCTCTAGATATTTGTCCCAAACCTTCAAGTCTTTATTCTTCTTTGCATCCTCACAGTAATTGGACAACAATCACAAGTTGTAGTGAACATGGACCAAACTCTACCTAATCTACATTTAACTTGTTCCTTTTAACACTACGGATGAAAGAATAGGTACTCCGACACCTCTTTGCAGAAGAAATGTTTACCACTTATGATAGCACCCGTAATGCCAAATTTTGTATAAGTGGAGTAGCACATCCATGAATGTTCCACCACTCAAGAGAAGACAATTTTTTTTAATCTTTCATTGCATGATTGGTCCCAAATGGACTAGTGCCAAGCATATAGTTGCTCAATTGTTTCTGTAGCATGGCACACTCCTCATCGGGGACTAATTTAGCCAATGCTTTCATATAACCAGATAGAACCTCTGGATACAGGTGTGGTTTTCTCCTACTCCCCCCGCCAAGTGCTAATGTTGAAAGCCATGATGGATGATAGTATTTAGGTGTCTAAACATATGCTAAGGCATGCAATGGAATGTTTAGCATTTCCCATTGTTTTTTCCACCTTTGTACGAATATAATTGTACAAGGTGATATCTCTAAGCTCAACAATGTCTTTAATCTGCCCCAACAAGCTATCCATCTACAAATACACCTCCCTAATTACAGGCCGATATGAATCTGCAAACTTGATCATGTAATAAATTGGTTTGGTGAATTGCAAAACATATTTAACCTATGACCAAAAGTAACTGTCAAAAATGGTGTCCTTGATTGCATTAGCACCATCTCTATCAATGTTGATGTCATCCCATGATTCACATGTCACCATATGAAGCTTGTCTCACCTTCACTAGCTACCTAAAGGTGAGGTAATGGCTTGCAAATCTAGTTTTTGAAATTTTAAGCAACTGCAACCTAGAGTAAGTGCCATGAAACTAGTTTACCTTTGTATGTCTTATGAGATATTTAATGAGTTGCTTCCCTTTCTTGTAAAGCTCATTAATCCATCCACATTCTTTATGCTTCACAATATCATGCATCAAAAACTTTAATGTGTGCACCAAGCACCCAGACCAAAGGATGTGTGGATGAGTATGCTCAATGATTTTTCCTACTCCCTTACATTTTGTTACATTATCAGTGATCACTTGAACCACATTAGTAGGACCAACATCTTTTATTGTTTTCAATAGGAGATTTGCAATGTTTTGGGAAGATGCTTTGATGGAGGAGTCATGACTTGCAAGAAACATTGCACCGCAAGTAGAAACACCAAAAACATTTATCAAATGTTGGTTTCTAACATTTGTCCAACCATCTGATACAATGGATATCATAAAATCCACCCAATCATTTGTAAAACGTGTCAAAGCTCTTTGAACCTTTGCTTTTTCTCTTTATAATAACACAATTCTAGCTTTCTCGTAGTTGGGGCTCTTGTATCCTTTTGGGGCTTCATTGATGGCCTTAACCATATCATGCCAATAAGGAGAGCGAAGTACATTGAATGGTACGTCGCAAGCACAAAGAAACCAGACCACCTTTCCATCCACATCATCCCTCCCAACAACATTTAGGAAATCTAGTATTTTTCTTCTATTTTCAGAGGTTGCAGAAGTACCATGAGAAGATAAGCTACCAAATCTAGAGGTTGCAGATGCACTTGATTCAGAATGAATTTTTTATTTCTTGTTTCTCTGTTGTGCATCCTCCTCTATTTGTACGTATTTTTTTCTTTGTTCCATTGAAACCTTAGGGAAAATTACTATCCCTATGGGACCTTTTTGTCATCATTGTCCAACACCCTACAAAGATGCCTCCTCACAGTAGTATATGAACCACTATAAGTTTTCCCTCCATGACAATCATGAGGGCACAAAAATTTGTAGCTTCCACCACCTTTTCCCCCCTCAAGTTTGGTCACATAATTCCACAAGGGTGTCAATGCAACATTCCCCCCTTGCATTTCAATGCCCTCTTCATCCCCTTCTGCTTCAAACCCTTCCTCCTCATCATACATTGGGTCACTCATATGGAGACCACTATCCTCTTCTTCTTCTTCCCTTCTATTTCTACTCCCCACCAACACCATGAAAACCAAAAGTGGAATATACATATAAGCCAAAAGAACACCATTTTGAAATATAACCTACAATAAAATGAGCAAGAAGAAAGAATGGGAAAGAATGGGAGAGGGAGGAGAAAAATACAAAACAAGAATGACAGAAAAATGAGGGACTTTGGGGTTTGCACTTACCTATGTAGCTCTTGTAGATGACAATCCTTCTTTACTCCTCCAAGCTCTCTCTTCTCCTCTCTTCTCCTCTCTTCTCGAAGCTCTCCAAAGTTGCAAGAATGAGTAAAAGAGAAGGGGGAACACTTTTAATCTCATCCTCTCTTTTCCCTAACTCACCCTCAAACCACATAAACCCAAGTCAAAAACCAAAAAAATAAAAAAAATATGGCCCGCACAAAACCATATGTCGTCTCCTAGATCCGTGGTGAAATCCTTTTCAAATTTGCAGATACGGCCGACGAAAATGCAGATCGGGCCCTAGCAGATCCGAAATTCCAAGAAGCAATAAAAAATGGAGGAACCGTGGATCCTTAGTTCTATCGGAGATGGATCGATACGGTACGTGAATCTACCTCTAGATTCGAGGGGGGCGGTTCCTACAAAACTAGTTTATCAGTGTTCTAGTGGTGCATAAACCCTACATGAATTTGTTACACCCCCATAGTTTCCTCCTCTTGTATGTGATATAGCTTTCCAACTCAACTTCTCACATTGTGATAATCTTGGGCATAATGCCCCTTCTCCTTGAGTTTTTCACTTGAAGCAAATTCGCCTTATATTCTCATTCTAGTATGGTTCATAAGGTGCTTGCTTGTCATGAGAACATGGTACACCTTGACCACAATGGAAGAAGGAAAGCTTATGACCCTTCTCCCACATGTTTCCTTTCTTTGTACTTTCACCTTCAACTTCTTACATGGGTCTTGTTGACCTTGTGCTTGCTCCTCACAATCCTTATCCTTTTAAACTGCCCCATCCAAAGTCTTTAAGCCCACAATATTCAATTGGCTCTTCTAGAAAGATTAATCCAACTAGTGAATCCATTCATGTTTAGCTTATCATCCTAATTGTAGGTAGCTGTTAATTTTAGGTATGTTCTATGCTTAGCGCAATTTACTTCAATTTTTCATACTAGTCCAATGACAATATTCAGATCAGCAATCACATCAGCATCATAGTAAAGTGCAAATAGAACATAAACATAAATCGCAGAAAACAAGCCAAGACAAGAGGACACAAGATGTGGCGTCAGCTAGGGACAAACCCCAATGTGGGGAAACCCTTGATCAATTCTTCTTATATTCTTCAATAGTTCAGTAGAGAGAGATAGTACATATACATCAGAAGTCAACACTTTGACTTGTCAAAATAAGAGCAGAGACCTTCACCATGAAGATGCCATAAAGAGGTTGCAGATTTGAGGACATGAATTGCAGTTCTAAACTCGAGTGAAGGCAAACATTCTTCCAAAGTGATTCCATCACCATATTGCATCTCATCTTGCTACATCCATCATGTTGTATCTCATCATGTTGCATCGTTATTAGATAACTAAGCCCTTCAAGGGCTGCAGACAACCTAGGAGAGCCCCTCCTAATCCATGCTACCACCTACACTCAATGCATGTTGCAATATTCCCATGGAACTTCCTCAACCAGACAGCTTCACAGCAGGCCATACTCACAGCTACGTATCCGACCTCATCACTGCTCAAAGCAACCAACTTCTGCTTCCTACTGATCCAGGATATCAAAGCAGAACCCAAAGAGAACCAGCACCCAGAAGTGCTCTTGCGATCCTTTATACTGCCTGCCTAATCAGCATCAAAGTAACCATGCAGCCTCACAGCTCCAGTAGTGTATCTCAATCCATGAGAGATTGTGCCCCGAAGATATCTCAGAAGATTCTTGGCACCAATCCAGTGAGGCTCAACCACATATGAACTGAACATGATAACTGCAAAACATATATCCGGACGGGAGTTCACCAAGAACATCAATGCTAGTATGAGTTGACGGAACTCAGAGACATTTCCCAAGTCAAGTCCAACAGCAGTACCACATAACTTCTTAAAGTTAAGCTCCATCAGGGTAGGCGCGGGCTTGTAGTTCATCATTCCAAATCCAGAATCCAACTCCCTCTTATTTTTGCAAATGAGAGGGTTTGCACCTGTCAGAAAGAAGTCGTCCTCATAAGGTACCAGTATGAGAAGTCTATCATCCACAACCTTAAGGCAATGGTTTGGATTGGCTTCACTCCTAGTGAATCTCAGCTCCATCAGATAGTTGTCAATCCTCTCACACCAAGCTCGGGGTGCTTGTTTTAAATCATAGAGAGCTTTCTTCCACCTGCATACATGAGATTCCTGATCATGAATCTCAAACCCCTCGAGTTGTTCCACATTTGAGGTCTTACTCTTATATGAGGGGAATGGTCCCCTTGTAAGATTTCCTTCGGTACATCTCGGACATGTAGCTTCATGCTCTTCTTTGAATTCAGGCATCCCTGTCACCATCTGTCTCACATCAGGTAGGGCCCCACAATGAAGATGGGTAGACCACCGATGTCATAGAAGAGATGAGTCACACAACATGGTCCCCAATGGACTTCTTGCAACTTGATACAAATTGCCAACCCTAAACCCAAGAGTAAAAGCATCTTGAAAATTCTTTTTCAAACACGTACGTTTCCATCGATGAATGCCACCTTGAAATCCTTGACTTCCATTGCCGAAATGGACACCAGGTTCTTCTTGAGATCAAGTACATAAAGAACTTCTTGTAAATGAATAGAGTTACCCTCACCCAATTGAAAAGTAACATTCCCTACACCCTTTCTAGGATAGGTGGCATCGTCTCCAAGAATAATCTCCATGATTGTTTCCTTCTCTATCAAATTAGAGAGAGCTTCCTTGAATCCAATGAAGTGCCTTGAGGCACCACTATCAATTTTCCCAAAGAGTCTGGTGGAGAGGGCCGACATAAGATAATACTCAAAAACAACATTTGATTCTTCATAACTGGAGTTCCTTTGCTTTCCTTGAAGAGTCGGTCATTTCCTTGATGACTTGCATTCCTTTTATTCCTTTTCCATTGTACCTGTCATTCCTTTGATCATTGAAGATGCCCCTGGAATGATTGTTATCATCATCAAGTGATGTGTCCCTTCTACAATGGCCAGACTTATTGCAAGCAAGGCATCTGCCTTTCCTTCCATTCTTAGATCCGAACTTCCCATTGAAGTGACCTATAGGTAGGCCACTAGATGCTTCCGTTGTGCCACTTTGATCATCTTCTTTGCTTTGACTTCACCCTTGGTGAATTTGAAGAGGGATGAGGAACCCATTGAACCTTTTTGTCCTTTCCAACTGTCTTCGGTGATCGCTCTTTCACTCTTGCTTGGGCTTTCTCTTCACCTCAGCTCCGATACCATGTTGATTTTAGGTATGTTCTATGCTTAGCGCAATTTACTTCAATTTTTCATATTAGCCCAATGACAATATTCAAATTAGCAATCACATCAGCATGATAGTAAGGTGCAGATAGAACATAAACATAAATCGCAGAAAACAAGCCAAGACAAGAGGACACAAGATGTGGCACCAACGAGGGACAAACCCTAATGTGGGGAACCCTTGATCAATTCTTCTTATATTCTTCAATAGTTCAACAAAGAGAGATAGTACATATACGTTAGAAGTCAACACTTTGACTTGTCAAAATAAGAGCAAAGATCTTCACCATGAAGATGACATAGAGAGGTTGCAAATCTGAGGACATGGACTGCAGTTATGAACTCGGGTGAAGGCAAACATTCTTCCAAAGTGATTCCATCACCATGCTGCATCCAACCATGTTGCATCCATCATACTGCATCCATCACCATGCTGCATCCATCACCATGTTGCATCCATCATGCTGCATCCATCATGTTGCATTGTTGTTAGGTAACTAAGCCCTTCAAGGGCTGCAAACAACCTAGGAGAGCCTCTACTAATCCATGTTGCCACCTACACTCAATGCATGCTGCAATATTCCCATGGAACAACCTTAGCTACTTGCTATGGCTTGCAGCCTAGCAAAGCAGCTAGCTGTAGCAATCTATTCTTCCAACAGGTCTCATGAACCCTTAATTCATGCCCAGACATAATCCTCATACATCGTTGTCTTTTACACTTATTCAAGCTGCATTTAAGGTCCTTATTTCAATGTATAGGTTCACTGCTAATCAACTATCCTTTGTAGCGAATAGGGCTTCATCATATCATCGAACAACATATTAGAAGGTTGTGTTAAGGCTCCTTGATAGCCCTTGAGGACTGCAGCTAATGCAGCTTATATAGACCCCTCTTTGATTGTATCTAGGATTGGTTAAGGCCTCCTCTTCCCAGTGTATAAGGATCCTTCTTCTTGCTCCATAGTACCCTCATTTGACTGTGGATTATGACATCTCCTAGCTACGTAGACAGGTCTCCTTTTGTTGCATATAAAACACTTATTGACAGTGTCCTAGGGCACCCTAAGTGTTGTAGTTAGGAGCCTCCTCTAGCTGTTGTGTGTTTCCTTATATAACGTGAAAGGATCTCCCTTTACTGTGGATTAGGTATCCCTTTGAGGACTGCGGCTAGGGCAGCATAGAAACCTCATTAACTGCGGCCTAGGTGACTTCTTCCTTTGTGGCTATAGGACTCCTTCAGGCAGTGTTAAGGTCTCTTTATAACATCGTTAAGGTCTCTTCACCATGACTGCGTTTAGGGCAATGTTAGGGAATTTAAAGACAACGTCTTAGGGTCTGTTATAGACCTGTGTTTTAGCAACTCCTTGTTGTGTTTCCATGACTGTATTTAGGGCAGTGTAGGGACTCCTAGAAGGCCCTTTCTCCTCCACGTCTAGGGTTCTCCCTTACTGTAATTAGGGCTCTCCATGGCAACGTTAAGATCTCTCCTTCATACTACATTAGGGCGTCTTCACTAGGGCAACATAGAGCCTAGGGCACTCCCTCTAGATCTCTCCTTCATCAAAACCCAAAACAGAATGAAGAGAGAGATCACAAGAGTGTGTGTAAAATGACTTCCAAGGCACCTCTATTTATAGTGCAACGTTGAGGATAGATGGGGGTAATTTGGTTGTTGGCCGACCTTGACGAATTGTCACATAACACAAATAAATTCATATCTCCATGGATACATATCGGAATCAGTTGATCTTTAGATCAATCCTACACCTCTCGACGAGAGGAATACAAGAAAAATATCAACTACCATGAATAAGAAGACCCACATGGAGTTTGGCCCTAGTTGCCAATTTTAACAGTAGGGATGTACTATATCAATCCCAAGAACACATTCTCATATTCATCAATTGTCGTTGATCCTTTCCACAAGATTATGGAACACACAAAAATTTTGCTTATAGTAGTGCATTTGATATATTGTAATCGGAGGTTTCTCCCTTGAAGAGGCTTCTTATGCATTCATTCTTTCACTGGACTTAGGTGTTGCATTGTTGAATTAGGTATTTTTTATCCTTATTTGGCTTTTGGTACATAACATTGGTATCAAAATGAATGATCCTTGATTTGGGCTCTTCCAAATAAGTTATGGCAATGCATTCACTCTTTCTTCTTCTTTGAAATTTTAGAATGGTGCGGGACTTGTGGGGTTGGAAAGAAGAAATATTGAAGTTTGTCTCATATGAAGATAAACTTGCTACCCCCCATGATAATGATCTTTTTTCAAGAACTTATCTAATTGACACCATGTTCTCCCCAATTCCTCATTCAAGCCATTTTTGAATCACCACAAACTAAGATTCCAATCAAAAGACATGATAATTTTAAGTTAACACCATGTAAAGCCCTAATTTGGAATCTTCTTTGCCAGTTGATCTTGAACCTATTACAAATTCACCAATTCTAATCTTCTATTGCTGAAATTTTGACATGTACTATGATCTGTCCTCACCATGATCCCATTAATCCCCTCCAATATGGATCTTTAAAGAGAAGTTTTGGTGAGATTAGTACAACCTATTTTTTCCCTATTTTAGGTGAGTGAACTTGTATAACATGTTACTCTGAACTTGTAATGTTAAATTTTGATCTCTAAAACTTTGATCCATCCTCTATCCAATACCACAAGTGGCACTCAATTTAGACAATAAAATATTTAGTTATGACTCTTTACGAATACCAGAACCAGAAATATAAAGAAAATGTGAGCTTTTACTTTAATAATCTTATATTGTCATCCTGAAGTGCTTCAAGAGAATCTCAAAAACCTAATCAGCATGCTCCCAAAAAGTGCTCCAAAGAGGAAGTGATCTTGAAGCACAATTCTGACGGCACTTTGGAATGCTCCCTCTTGGAGCGCACTTCAAGAGTGGAGCAAAAGAGGGGGGTGCTCCCCTATAGCTTAGACCACAATAAATCTGCTCATGACTTTTGTTCACTACAAATTCATTCACAATCCAATGAAAGCAACATGTAACTACAAACCTTAACATGCAATGATGTGTTCTAATAAATAAAGATCTCAATATCCATGCACCAATTCATAACATATATGAGCTTCATTCACATTACAATTGCATCACAAGATATTACGCGTATAATGCAATCCATAGTTGCGGGGGAGCGCCCCCCCCCTTCGAACCCGCTCCCGAAGCGCGCTCCGGGCGGGAGCGGCTCGGGAGCGCGCTCCCTAAATCGCTCCCGAACGGGAGCGATTTTCGGAAGCGCGCTCACTACCTGAAAATTTTCGCTCCCTGCCGATTTTGGGAGCGGCTTAGGGAGCAGCCGCTCCGTCGCTCCCGGAGCGATTTTTAAAGCCCGGGAGCAATCGGGGAGCGATCGCTCCTGATCGCTCCCGGGCTTTAAAAAATCGCTCCGGGAGCGATTTTGAGTTGGCCGGGAGCGGGTCGACGGAAAAAAATTCCGCGGACCCGAAAAAAACCAAAATTTTTTAAAGTTTTTTTTGTTTTAAAAGGCCCTTTGGGCCTAAAAACATTTCATTGTGAATGTTTGAAGAATTTGAAGAGCTTGAAGAGCAAGAGTTTGGAGCAAGGAAGAGCGAGGAGCGAGGAGCAAGGAGCGAGGAGCAAGCTTGTAGAGGTAAGTAAGTTAACAATTTAGCTAATCTAGCTAGTTTAATTTAGTTAGGTAGTAATTTAGGGAATTTAATGTAGTTTATTGAGTATTAAAATGATGAATTGCAATTAAATTAATAAATTAAGTTAATTAATGCCAATAAATGAAATTAA
>APFE030780252.1:28037-44616 GCA_000404065.3 Pinus taeda | reverse complement strand
AAAAAATCGCTCCCGGATTCGCTCCCAAACCGGGAGGTTCTGAAAATGGTCGCTCCCGCTCCCGCTCCCCGCTCCCGCTCCCCGCTTCCGCTCCCGCTCCCAAGTAACATTGCAATCATATAAATTGCACATGAAAAATATACAAAAATTTGCTCAAAAATGCACAAAGATTTTCCTTTGTAGTGTTTTACATCCAACGGTAGCCTCACATCTTATAAATCACCCCCCAAGTGATGACCATAGCATCACAAGAGAATTTCTCTCTCAACCCAAACCCCAAAGCAAAGCAAATATGCAAAGAACCCATCATAAAATCCTTGCCAACCAAGTGAGATCAATGCAAAGGCCATAGAATCCAAGAACCTTATTGGGTCTAGCCAAAGCAAAATGCAATCAAAACATAGTCATGTCACAATGACCCTTCCCACCCACAATATCAAGGACTTCTTGTAGCTTGCAAGTGTATCAAAGTTACAGCTACTCTTTTTTAGCTGTCACTCCACAAAAAATTGGGACTAGAACCTACTTTGCAATGAAATCCCCTATTTCTATCCCCCATTGTATATCATCCATAGATGTTAAGATCCAACAACCTACAACTAAGGTTGAAAACTAAATCTTGCTCTTTTCAACACTAATAGGCGAAAAGCAATGAATGGCAATGTAACCCTTTTTCCCCATATTGTATATAAGTAGACATGTTTTAAGTTTTAACTTGTAATTTAGCCTTACCACTTGTCACATTTGCACCCCATTCCCCTCCCCATTTCCCTCCTAAGTAATAATTGTACTTTATTTATTAATAAATCCATGCAATTTCTTACTATTTATTACAATTTAATAACATAAATATCTCACTAAAACAAATCAAAAAATGCGACTTTCATTCATATATACCTATTTCCTTCCTAAGCAAGTATTACCCCTTGTCACATTTGCCCCCATTCCCCTCCCCATTTCCCTCCTAAGTAATAATTGTACTTTATTTATTAATAAAAACATGCAATTTATTACTATTTATTACAATTTAATAACATAAATATTTCTCATTAAAACAAATCAAAAAATAAGACTTTCATTCATATATACCTATTTCATTCTAAACAAGTATTTTACTTTATTTATTAATAAAAAGATGAAACTTCTTAAGCCTTTATTGTAACTTAATAATCATAAATATGTCTCCTAAAAATAAATCAAATGATATCCATTTTTTTTTCAAATATTTTCAAAAAACACTGCATGAGTTTTTGCAGGACCATTTATTTAGCTAGAAACATTGGGTTGATGTTTTTTCAAAAGATCCATTAACATAACATATATAGCAAGATGGATATCATTTTAAGTGAATCCTCAACATTTCCAAATTAATTTATACTGAATCATGTTATTTTTAAACTTAAATCCAATACATAAAACTTAACCAATAAAATCCAATAACATAATCTCTGTACATATCCACATAAACTTTCACAATTACACATCATTTTAACATTAATTAATCCACATAAACCTTCACAATTACACATCATTTTAACATTAATTAATATCTCTTATTTAAATTTTATTAAAATTATTATAATAACTTCTCATAAAAATAAAATTCATTTTTCAATTTTTTTAAATATAAACCAAAATTCCTTATTAATTCATTAAATTATTCATTCATGGTTTATACTAATGAAATTATCGTCATTAATATATTAAATTAAAGTACAAACTAGAATTTCTTATTCATTCATTACTCATACTACTGAAATTGTCCTCATTAATTTATTAAATTAAAATATTGTTTATATTATTGAAATTATTATAAGAACATACATATAAAAATTGTTTTGATTTTTCCCGAACTTTGACACTACCTACAAGATTACCACGGCCACTAACAACTGTCAAAAACTCTTTGAGCGGATGCCTCATTAGTTCATTGAGTACAAGTTGTATATGAGAACAATAATTAAAATTATTCATATACCCAATAAAACCAAAACTTACATGAGTTAACGGATAAGCCAATTCCAATTATAGGAATAACTGTTTTGTCGTGAATTTAAAAACCAGCCTGCAGTTATAGCTTTGCTAATTTCAAATGCCACGCCATCATGCGTCCACTGTATTTCCCTCATTGCTCCCCACATCAAACGCAGGAACTATGATCCATCACCTCAAAATGTTTCCGACTTCATTTTCTTTGACGTTCAAGACATTCCATATGCTGCCCTAAATATGGAACTTACTCTTAATCACCCTTAATACTTCAAATTTTTCCAGTGTAAGGAGTATGTGTGGTATACAGAGATCACAACAATTTTTTATTTTTATGAAGATGTATTTAAATAAATAAATATTAAAAAAATTAAATGGATAATAATAAATTATAAAAATAAATAAATAATAAAAATCAAATATTTTAGTTTCATTTAAATATAAATTATTAATAATAAATAATTATATCAAATAATATAATAAATAATTATATTTATAATAGCTATGGTTGTCATTATTACATTCATTTTAACTCTAGATTTATTAAGTGTTAAGAGATTTCTCTTTATACTTCAAAAGATGTTTGTAATAAGAGATATTATCCCTCTTGGAGCTTAGTAGATCCAGAGTTAAAATGGATCTAGGCTGGTTTAATTCTCCTCTTTAAATAAGTTACATTCCACATGAATATCATGGGTTCTCAATACCATGGGTCAATATCATGGGCCATTTTTATTTTTATTAGTATAGGATTAATTTTATTTTTTTATTTTATTTTGACCGAGTTAAAATGTTTACACTACATTAATATTTTTATTTTATTTTATTTTTATTTTTATGTAATTTGACTTAGTCAAAATGTTAAACATTACATTACAATATCTCTACCATATTGGGTTGGAGCAACGCAATAATAATTTTAGTCCTAAGTGAAGAGATAGGCAGAGTTTTGAAAACCCTTGCAATGGGTAGGGTTTTCCCTTAGCCAACTGATCTAAGCTTATATTGCGTGGATTTCTTTGCAAATCTCTATTGAAATCAAAACAATGGTGAATCTTAGTGATTTAACAATGAAGACAATTTCTTTTGCAGGAACGATTATCAGACAAGCAAGCTCTTCTTCATTTTCATATAGTTCCATTCTGAAATCTGGATCTAACCTCCAATAGTTCAAAAAATCCCTTCCCTCAATGTTCCTTTGGATGAAGAAGCTTTCAGTTGTGAAAAGTTTTTTTTGGAGCAAGTTTTGGTTTGCAGGTTTAATGGATTTTGGCCGCGGGTGACAGATCAGCGCAAATGGATCTCTAAGACATGGAGTCCTAGTTTAATGGATCATTTGAATATTTATCCCATGGCACAGGGTTTTTTTGTTGTTGTTTTCAACAATATTGAGGACAAGAAGGCCATTTGTGAATCTGGGTCGTGGTTTTGGGGTAGTGTCAGTGTCTTCATGCAGCCTTGGTCTCCCACCTTTGATCCGATAACAAATCTACACAGCTCCAGTTTGGGTATGGCTTCCAAACCTACCCTCGCATCTTTGGAATCTTCAATCATTATCCTCCATTAGGAATTCTCTTGGAAAGTTTTATTGCCGCAACTCATACACAGGATTTTTTTATAAAACAACTTATGCTCGAATTTGTGTGGAGATGGACTTCAATAAGGGTTTTCCTGTTGAGATCAATTTTACTGTCCCAAATTATGTCTGGGTCTAAAAGCTCGACTAAGTAAATGTTTCATTCTAGTGTGGAGCGTGCTATGAAACGAGGCATGTAATTAAAAATTGCCCCAAGCATCAGAGCAACAAAGATCGGAAAAAAAACGAAGGTCTAAATGGTGGGAAGCATCTCAGGGCAATCAATATACAATATACAAAGAGGAAGAACTTTGGGATAAGAAAGAACCAGAAGTTGATACTGCCAAAGAAAATGCATCAGTGGCAACAAAAATCAATCAAGAAAAAAAGCATGACAGATAGAATCCTTTAGATTCAGTAAAAGTGAAAAAGCAACGAACCCTCATAGAAAACGGTTCCCCTCCAAAACCACAAGGAATAATGCTTGAAAGGAAACTTCTTGGGAAGATCAAACAGATGAGGAAGATTTCAAAAACAACATTGTGCACTTGTTGAAGAACAACCTGTGAATTTGCAGAAAACACAAGTTTGGACTCCAGATGGGTAGAAAGGAAAAATTATTTCACCAAGGAAAACAAAAAGTTAGACTAGATCAAAACAAAAATAGTGAAAAATGGTATGTAAATGTGCTAGATATTGAGGTTTTTTTGGAAAAAATTTAGTTGGAAAGAGACTGAAATTTTTGTGTCATGGGGAACTTGCTTGAGGGTTTGGATTGAGCGTTCATGCTCAATCGCAAACTTGCAAGAAAGATTGGAAATCGCAAACTTGCAAGAAAGATTGGAATGTGTAAAGGTTCGGACCTTGTAATCCAGAGAGTTTTAATAATACTCTATCTATTTCATTAAAGAAAAATAACAATGATTAAGATTGAAGTAATTTATTGAATTGTAAAAAGATACGAGATTATTTGGAATTCTTTAGCATTTTATTTCTAAGCTCAAACGAGAAACATTCCAAGATCACAATCGTCAATAGTCTTTCCAACTCAAAAAATTGATTGTGTGATAAATATTTTGAAAAATAGATTAAATGCCAGCATAAAATCGACAATTTAAGAGGGTGTTTTTCATTTTCAACCCTTTTAGGGTGGCAAAGGTGACAAACTCTTTCTAGTGCCTTGGGAATTGAATTTACTTTTATTTTAGCATGGTTCATTTTCTTAGAGATAATATTGATTTTCCAAATTGGGGTTGATCACCTCCTTATAATATCTTAGTTTTCTTTTTAACTCTAACTCTTAATCACCCCAAATTCTTGTTTATCTCCTAATGGTCTAGCCAAGATTGGGCATCCTTATGTCATTCCCACTAGAGGGGAAGGTGGAAGTTTTGGCTAGAGGTAAAAGTAGTTTTAGAAAACTTATCCACTTCCATGTTAGTTAACTTCTTCTTATGCATAAGATACCTAGTCATAGCCATACTTTTAATAAAGAAAAGGCCTGCTTAATGGACAAATAGAAAAGGGAGTATTTCCTTTGAAATGGTAGGTCGTAAACTATTTTGTATATTTATATCTAAAATTTATAAAATTATTATTAATTTTCAAATATATTTATAGAAAAATAAAATTAAAAACATAAATAAAATTATTAGAATTGAGTTTATCTCATGTGAATGGGAGGAATGGTTGGAATTCCTCCCCACCCAAGTTCAATTTTTGCCAATGACAAAATAAGCATGACATAATACTAAGGACATAATGAACTTAATATGATGGCTTCAAGCCTTAATGTTGAAAATGAATAAGCCCCTCTTAAATATATATATTCCTCCTATAAAATATAAAAATAATAATAAAAATCATTTAATTAAAATAATAAATTATAATATATATAAAATATCTATATAAATAAGTTATAAGATATAAGATATCTAATATCATACCTAGCTGCTATCAATTTTTCTAGAAGTTAATATACTTATTCATACAAAATTTTAAGAAATATTATATATGAAACACCATAGATCAATGAAATATTATATATGAAACACCATAGATCAATGACCAGCTCTACTGCAAAATCTATAGAAAAACAACTTCTTGCATATGAAAAAGAGTAAAAACATTTGTGAAATATAATGAAAAACACACGCTCTTCTGAGTGAAAGAAACAGAATTCTTGAAAAATGGAAAAAATTGCGATTTCCGAGGAATCCGTAGTATTAATCCAAATAATGGGCGGTTTTTCCTACACTATTGACATGCCAGTCGAGGAAGATGAAACCAATCTTTCTATTTCCCACTATTTCCCATAGAATGGTGTTTCGCTTCACCATTGGATACCTGTTCTAATTTGCAGGACAAACATCTAGGTGTCAAGTTTTACTAGTTCCAATGACCTAAATATCCTCGCTTCCCTCGACATTGTAACATTTCAGGAGCTTTAATTCCCATAGATCTAGTGGGACCTGCTTGTATTACCATTGAATTACTAGTGAATCTATTAATCCACCAAGCCCAGAATTATCTGTAATTACTGATATTATCATCTTATCTGATTCAACTGGAATCAGACAATAAAAATTTGCTTGATATTCTTCTATCCTACAATATTGCCCTCTTGGCAGGCCTTCTCATGTCAGGATTGAGTAAGCCTTATTTTGTTCATGTAAAATTTCAAATGTTTCAAAGGAGCTTGATGATTTCTTTCAATTTCCAATAATATAGAACATAATGATAGTTAATAGCATGCATACCTGCTCTTTGAACATCTCTTCCTGCCTTAGCATTGTTTTCCTGATTTGTTCCACTTTATCCTCGGAGAGATTCTGCAACAAATGTTGCACACGAAAAACATGCATAATTTTGCTAGAAACGTTATCAGTGTTTCTCTGTGAAGTGGTTGGGTTAGTGGAAGACAGATCTGTACTGGTCCTTCTATTCGTTTTGCTTTCCGATGATGGGACACCATGGCCAGTTCTAAAACTCTGCACAAACAAATTACAACGTTTCAGTGAATTCATGTTCTGAAATAGCTGAAGCTACAGAGCGAACATTGGAACTTGTTATAAACATTGAAGACAAGTCTGTTATAAACACTAAAAATATCTTCAAAACCATAATATTATCCTCACGACATGTTCAATCTAAATATATACAACAAGTATTGCTTCTAGTATAGTTTTAGAGAGGTTTACAACTTCAGCAGTGTAGACATTGCTGTTAACAGATATAAAGTAAAAAGGTGGTGTTCAGAAAAATCTGGAAAGAGTATTCAGTAGCACATGCCCAAATATAATGATATAAGTCCAATTTTAGTGTGCTTATAAATTTAATATAATAAGCTGGCAGGTTACGGCCTGCTTTTATACATAGTATTAAGCAGCACACCATGTTTGACGCTTGGTCCACACAAATAAAATCGGAGAAGCTAACGTTCTTGTATTGCATAAGTTTATATAATAACTCGTGAATATACAAGCAGCTAATGAAGTAATCTAGGCAGTATGTCTTTGTAATCCGATTTCTGAACATGCTACTATTTCCAGAGTCAAAATTATGGAACAATCGTGGCTTGAGAAGCAGCAAAAAAAGGCTCAAGGAACCGTAAAAATTGCTTAAGGGACTTCATATAGCCTGTTGCATACCCAAAATCCATTCTTTGTTCAGACACAGTACCCTTAATTATCATGATACATTATACTACTAGAGTTGTAACTGAAAACTGTCATTGAAAGTGGATGAAAAGGGGTCAAGTGAGATCCAGATGTATTGAGTTGACTTTGTGGAAGTCCAATTGTCAAATCACCAAGATTGGTCAAGGTTAACAAGCATATTTTTAAATTTATCTCTTATGATTCATCCTAATATGAAATAGTGAAGAATTTCCAAAAAAAAAAAAAATATTAGGGGCTGGAATATTGAGATTCCAATAATATTTATGTTGAATCCCTGAATAACATGTATGCAACATGCTATATCTAACATTTTGATGAGAAATGGTGAAATTAATTTTAAGGATTTAGTAATGGAATATATGTAATTTGAAATATGATAAGAAATATGAAAGTGGTGAGATGGTAGTAGAATTTGTAGTTATAGGAAAAGAAATTATATTAATGATCGGGTAATATGTAGATTAAATTACATTCTTTATTTTGATTATAAGTTCAAAAGGATTGCATTGTATTAAAAAAGATGACACATATTGCTTTGTATTTAAAGATAAATATTAAATTAAAGGTCTTATTGCATAAAGATTTAATCTTGAAATCAGATATTATATTAAGGGAGATATTATATTGAGGGTGTTATAAAGTAAGGTTCAATTTTCATAAAGTTAATCTTGAAATCAAATCATTGATGGGTATATAGTGATTAAATGCGATTAGTCTAATTAATATAATGATTTTTCCTTGGTATATTTTGCTTGAAATCTGGTAAAATTTTTAAAAAGTTATAAGTTTAAGCTTTTTAATATGTAAAGATCTAGAGTCTTGTAAATTTTTCAAAAAATCATAAGTTTAAGTTTTTTAATCCGCAAAGATTTAAAGTCTTATAAATTTTCCAGATTGTTGAATTGATTTATGATTTAAATTTACATTTTAAACAAAAATAAATAATAATCTCGCTCAAAAGTGTATTTATCTGATTCCAACAAAAGAAACCATTTCGTTTATTAGTGTGAGAATGTAAAACAATATTAAAATTTTGAGAAATGAAAAATAATAATAAGACAAGGTTTTCATGTATTTATAAAAATTGCCCAATATTAGATTTATGGAAGCAAAACTTAGAAGTCTGAAAATTAGGAGATTTTAGGAAATACGAGTAAAATATACTCGCAAAGTCATCCAGAACGAAATATCATGACCCAGGAAACGCGAGCACATACCATCCTCGAACGGATACTACATAGCAGCCGTGAAGTCATCCACAACACTTATTTGCAGACACTGGAAAAGCAAGACAACTCTCTGTGTGAGAAAGGAATAGCTTGGACGTGAAGCACACAGAATCTATACATTTGCAGACAACATACCAAACAGTTGAATCTGGATAAACGACCTACACAAACGGCAAACCGAGGACAGTCACGATTTGTAGAAAAACGAGAGTTTGGAATCGGCAGACGTCTAAACAAAGAAAATGAAATTACTGGTCGAGCACAACAAATAAATTGCAAGTGAAGCTAGACGAAAAAGACGTTGATGAAGTTGTCAAAATGTAGAATTCAAAGGATTTTCCTTATGTAATCTTCCATATAATAATAAAGATAATGTTAGGCTGGTAACAAGGATAAGTTAATGTAAATTTAGATATTAAATTTGGTGTAATGAGATTATTTTTAGGTATAGATTTGGATTTTTCGTATTTATATTTTTCCATATAATAAGGATAAGGCTATTTTTAATTAAATATAATTTTTTATATAATAATAAAGATAAAATTATGGTCTAGTTAGACATTAAATTGGTGTATAAGAGACTTGTTTAGTTCAGGGATTTTAGTATCAGAAATATACACTTTTCATATAATAGTATAATAATAAAGACGCTAAATTGGTGTATAAGAAACTTTTTTGGTGTAAGAATTTAGATTTTTCTTATGTCAGATAATTGGTGTATGAGAGACGCTCTTAATGCAGCTATTTGATTACTGAAATGTACTAGTGAATACATACTACACCCCTCTAGATTTGAACATTAAATTGATATCAGATATATGCACCTTTCATACAATAAAAAGGATGAAGTTATGGTTAAGTCAAATACCAAATTGGCATATAAGGGACTCTCTTGGTGCAGGGATTTTAGTATCAGATATGTGAACTGTTTATATAGTATTATAATAAGAACTCCAAATTGGTGTATAAGAGACTCTCTTGGTGCAAGGATTTGGATTTTGTTTATGTCAAATAATTGGTGTATGAGAAACTCCCTTGGTGTAGCAATTTCATTAGTACAAATAGATACATACTATCTCTTTAGATTTAAATCTGTGCCTTTAATTATAAACAACATATTCTTAACCATTAAACCCATTCAAACTAGATATACTATGTAATTTTTATACAACTAAAATACAACCCTTTTATTATAACACACATATTTTTAACCATTAAACACATTCAAACTAAATATAATATGTAATTTTATACCATTAAATACAAATTAATTATATATATATATATATATATATATATATTATACCAAAGTTTCAGAAATAGGAAGTGTAACATAAACCAGTTAATGATGAGTAAAAATATATTTCAAAAGTGGAAAAATTATCTTTATATCTTAAATTATTAAAAAAAATTACAATAGAAAAAATCGATATCCAGTGAAAGAATAATTTTTAAAATTATCACATAAATTACATGACAACTGCAAACATATATGTATAGTAAACGAAATATTATATGTATTTTTTGTTCAAACGCTTTCTAAATTTTCTCAAAATTTTGAGGACAATCGCCGTTTCGATTATTTTTTGGTTCAACCACTTCCTAAATTTTCTCAAAATTTTGAGGACAATCGCCGTTTCGATTATATTTTGGTTCAACCACTTCCTAAATTTTCTCAAAATTTTGAGGAAAACGGTTTCGATTCTTCACCTAAAATAGAATTAGATAGTTGAAAATGGGCAAAGGAACGCCTGTAGGAAATTAGAATTCTACATTAAAGCCTTAATTGCTAATTTACACGAGACCCTTCTGAAAACAACCTCAGACGTTACTGTGCAAGACTTTAAGGTTAACAGACCTAGCAGATGAATCAGTAAATGGAATCATAAGAACTACAAATCGACCCAAAGGATCACATATATAGAATAGTATTTTACTCAGAAAATATGGGATAGACGACCACATTTTCTGGGATATTCATGGCTGTTCAACTCAGTTGTGTGATGCAAGAGATTTCTGAACAGCAGTTCTGTTTTCTATCTGAGTGTAAGAATTTTAGAACAGCAGTTCTATTTCTGAGAGAAAGAGTGTGTCTCTTCTGTAATTGCACAGCAGTGCTGACCCTACGATTTTCTGAGTTAGTAAAAATCGATTTCTGGAACTGAAGCGTTCCTCTTGTAACAGCTAAGTTTTTGTATCAGTTTTGTTTACTGTTTATAAATACAAGTTTACTGTTTTACTGATATTTAGTTACTGTTACACCAAGTGTTAAAAACACTTTGATTTTACTCTAAGTAATTTTGACGCCCATAAAGTGACTTAGCGTCAAAATCGCATTGCTGAAACACCGTAAGTCAAAAATAGTCTGACGTCAAAAAAACACTGTTGTTGAAACACCACGATCAGCAACTGACGAAATTTTTACGTGTGTTTCAGCAAAGCGATTTTTTTTCTGTTTTCGCTGTGTAAAAACAGAGCATTGTTCTGTTCTGTTCTGTTGTTTTGGAATTATCAGAAATTCCCAAAACAAAGTATTACTCTCTGTTCATATTTTGTTTGTTTCGGAATTTATCAGAAAATTCCCAACAGTGGTAACAGAGGATTTTTCCCACTGTATTTTGTTCGGAATGCCCAGAAATTCCAACAATGATGCCCGGAACGCTTATGAATCCCTATGTGAGAACCCTTCATAGGAGGTTGTAATGAGGGATATGAAACAATTGAATTGGACCAGGGTTAAGGATTCAGTGGCAAGATCTCAAGGAAAGGACGAAATCCTTTGCTTAGAAAGATCCTGAGTAGCCCATTCAGTTGCAGGATGAGCAAGAATGCCATGTCAGCTGAGTTGGAAAAAAGGCCAATATTGGCTAAACAAGTCAAGGATGTCCTGTGATGAAATGTGGCCGGAAGGGGGATATGTTCTGTCAAAAAGATAAGTTATTAGTCTTTAAAAGGAATTGGTATTTTAGAAGTCCCCCGCATGGAAGCAAAGCTGGCAGACTTCCAATTGGTCTAAAATAGTTGTCTTAATATGTTTAGCCTCGAAGAAAATATCCTTTCAGAAGTTGCACCCAAAATAAAGAGGTATAAGCACATCCTGATGCAGTGAATCTATAGATCTATAACATGCCCATCCTGATGCAGTGAGTGTTTACTAGAAAAGGAAGATGCCAACCACATCCTCATGCATTGCACCTTAGCCAAGCAAGTATGAGAGTTGAAGAATTGATTAGGAAATGGCTAAAGCCTCATTGGAAAGCTGATATTTTAAAGCAGGTATGGAATTTTCACCAGGCTTTGTCTTTTTCTATAAAATCTAAGAATAGTATGATTTTGAAAGGAAAAAGATGGTCCATGGAGCAGATGTGAGGAAGAACAAAGAAACCCACTTTGGAAATTGCCAAGATAGGAAGCAGGCAAAACTATAAGATGGATTCTCAATATCAATCGGATCTCAGTCCATCTATGCGCCTTTCTCCATTCAAATCCCTCGTTACCTCACAGGTGTTAAACAAGGAATCTTGCAAGTAGACTTAAAACTCCAACGCTAAGAGATGGGTTAATTACCATTTTGATTGGACATTCAAAGACAATCCAGGTTTCGCATGAGCAGGGGGTATTCAGAGACAAGCATGGTGATGTTATTGGGGTATTGGCTAAGTATTTGGAAATCAAAACTAACAAGGCAATCCAGGTCTTGCAAGAGCAGGGGAGTACTCAGAGACTAACATGGTAATGTGATTGGCCCTATTAGCTATTTTTCGGGAGACGAAAACTAATGATAAAGCGCGGATCGAAAAATAGGTTTCATGGAAGTCGAAAGAAAATGATACAAGAAAATTGCTTTTGAAGGAGATTTGAAAAATTATCATATATCATTGCAATGAGAAGACCTTAGGGCAATGGTGGGAAATAGCAAGCAAGGTCCTTTTGAATACTACAGATACGTGTGATGTACGTGTACGTGCGAGATGATTGGGAACTCATGCATGTCAGAAGATCTACAATTAAGATCACAAATGGCCTCTCCAACCACGCAGTTGTAACCAAGTCCCTGCCCATCAAAGCTCGCCAACCAAGCAATTGTAACTAAGTCCCTGCACATCGAATCTTTAGAACCCCTTTTACCACGTAAGAAGGGAACTGGAAGGTAAAGTTATGAAACTTGCCAGGCCAAGGGGTCGATTTTTCCATCTCAATTCGCAGTTCATCGCCTCTTAATGACGAGTTGTGTGAAATTTCGTGCACTCAACATCGAGGCACCTCCTAGATGATTCATCATTCCCTCATAGGGGTATGGGAGTGTGATGGTACCCGTACTTATGATGAAGGTGGTGGAGTATGGCCATCCCAGGGATGACAGGCGAGTTAATGTGAAGCTGGCATTAAGAACGGGTAAAGGGTCGCTCCCGTCTGCATTTCAGTCTCTCAGAGCTTTGCTGGAAGCGTTTATGTTATATTCATTATCAAGGAAAGGTATCATAATTTCATGGCCCAACAGAATATCTCCATATCTAGCCATGACGTTAGCTCCTTGAGCTCGAGGAATCTAATAGAAATGTTTCACCGTTTCTTATGGCAGTGTGTAATTATGGCAGTATGTAATTGAAAGAAGAATCTATTTTATATTCTAAAATCTATTTTATATTGACCAGCCTAGACTTAAAAGAGTGTTTAAAAAATGACATTTTCCAAAATAATCATTCATAGGACACACCATGAATCCCCTTATCAAAGAGAAATGCCCACGACTTTCTTACAAAAGGGAAAAGTCTCCTATTTCCCATATTTCTTGGAAAACATCCCCGTGTGTTTCCTCGAAAAGAAGACTTGGTGAAAATTTACTATGTTTCCCTCACCAAAAAATGTGACAGACATGGGGTTGTATCCATCACTTGGGTCAGGGCATTCACATGTAAAACTTGAAGTTGACCAGGGCACCAAACGGAATATCTTCTAGACACTCATTGGGTTCACATAGAGGTTGAAGGACAAGAATAAAAAAACATCATGTTCATCGAATATTTGAATTCAAAAAGAAATCATCTAATCTCTGAAGATAGTTTGTGCTATAGTGATTTGGCCTATGTGGCAAGGGAGAGTAGTAAATAATGCCTTCAAGAAAAAGATAGATGTTACACTATAGGGAGACTATTATTAATGAGCCCCTAAACAACACACTCCTAATCCTCAATGCAGCCTACAACCACTAAGAATGTCGAAAAGTCCAATGCTCGAAGTCAAGTGACACAAAGAAGCCCTTGGTATAAAAGACATCGACTTGTTAATGGTTCTTCCTTGTTACACATGAGGTCACTCTAGAAGATCAACAATTATTACACGAGTGTATATATATGGGGTATTTAAGTTTTTCAATATCTACTTTGGTATAATGGAAAACAATGGCGTAATGATAAAATTTCTATTAAGAAATATGAACAATTAAAAATCAATTGTAGTTAAGGGATTATAGAAATATAAAGAGCATGTAATAAATTTTAAAGGTAAGGGTAATTTTTATCAGTTTATAAGTGTACATTTTGTTAGAATATTTTAATATAGAAAATAGTTAAGTATAACTTGGTATAGTGTAGAGTTTGGTAAAATGTGTTTTTTTACTATGTACTTTTGTAACTTACAATTTAATAGTCATGATATGTTCTAGACATAAAGTAATTCGACAGTTCATTCTATCTTCGATATTACCAACACTTGATTTGTGGCTTAACACCCGATTGATCCATGGTCTCTATTTAAAGAGCATGGAGGGTCATTTGTAAGGTGACCGTTCATAAGAGAAGCTTATGTAAATTTTATTTCTTTTACATTAATAAATTATCTAAAGTGGCCGTATTGGTTCAAGCCATGGACTATTTCCCTCTTTGAGGGTTTTAACCATGTCAAGAACACTAATGTACTGATCTATGATCTGTTTGTGAGCATGTCCCTTGGGGTTCTATCTAAGGAACTTACCCTATAAATTCCTACATGGTATTAGAGCTATTTGAGGGCCGCATCCATTGCTAATCCAAATCCGAAGTCAGTACAAATGCATCCGACTATCGTTTCTTAGATTTATTGCTTCTGACCGCTTTCGGGCCGAGAGGACGACTCTATTGTGTTAGGAGCATCTGTTCCAATGAGTAACCCCTTTCATTTCACACGAAAAGGTTTCTGGTAGCCTTAGCTATATCATTTTTAAGATCTGGAGTTTTTTTTTCGCATGTTCATTTTGGAATGCATGGTTTTTTGTTTTGTAGGCAAAAAGGGTTTTCTCAAGTAAGCACGCACTCCAAAGCTTCAATGACCTAAAAAACAACCCTTTCCTCTTTTCCAAAAATTACTAACCTTTTAAACTAACTCATTTTTAAGATCTGGAGTTTTTTTTTTTGCATGTCCATTTTGATATGCATGGTTTTTTGTTTTGTAGGCAAAAAGGGTTTTCTCAAGTAAGCACGCACTCCAAAGCTTCAATAACTTAAAAAAAAAAACCTTTCCTCTTTTCCAAAAATTACTAACCTTTTAAACTAGCTCACTTGGTCCAAAGTTACTTTCTGAGAATAGATGTCTTGGGTTCAAAACTTTCTTTTTGTTGAGTGAATTTTTCAAAAAGCACATGTAACTTATGTTTTAAAGTTACTTTATGTAAAAGTGTTCTCACTCTTTATAAAAAGTAAGTCACTTATAATTCTAAAGTCCTTTTATATTTTATTTAAGTTACAATTTAGTGGGTAGCTCATAAAGTACCATTGTAAAAGTGACTTTCACTTATTTATAAAAGTGGGTCACATAATTTTTTTTCAAAAGTGAGCTAATTAGATTAAGTTTGGAAAGAGGAGGGAATTTTTTTTTTTAAATATAATATTAGCATTCACTTTCGCACATTCACATACTTCGTCGGTGTCTTCAACAACTTTTCTTCAAAAAGCCATAACTTCTTCATCCGGAAGCCGTCTTCAGAACCGTTTTTTTAATCGGCCTAACTTTTCGATATCTTTCCAATGGAACATTTAGTTTCAGCATCTACAGCTTCAGTTTATGTTAAAATAGAAAGTCCATGCCAAGTTATTCTTGACAGCACCAACTACTTCCAATGGGTGTCCTACATGGAGGATTTACTTAGAAGTAAAGATCTTTATAGAATAGCTTCAGGCCAAGAATCTAAACCTAAAGATGAAGATAAGACAGTCAAATGGGAAAATAAGCAAGATCAAACACGTGGGTTGATAGGAATTTCTATTTCTCCAGACCTTGGATTCCATATCGCAGAACTTGATACCCCTAATGAAACAATGAAACAACTCAATAAAGTTTTTGGAATTAAAAATGAAATTAGAGCCCATCAACTCGAAAATGAGTTGCTTACGTTGGACCCCAATAATTTTTCTTCCATTGAAGATTTCTTGTCCAAATTCAAGACCCTTAGACTTCTCTTGGAAGGTGTTAAGGTTAAGAAAGAAGATGGTAGTCTTATCTATTCCATTCTTACCAAGTTAGGACCAACCTACTCTATGTTTGTTTCCACTTTCTGTTCTATTAGAGAAGTCTTTATTTATCAAGGACAAGCCTACAAGTCCCCCTCTTTTGGTGCTTTATGTGATTCTTTAAGAAGAGAAAAAGAAAAACTCTTACATCTTGGTCTTCTTAATACTGGAAACTCTTCTAAGAAAGCCTTAGCAGCCCAGCAGCAACCAATTCAAAGAATTCTAAGAAGAAGTATCTTAAAAAGAATGGTCCTAAACCAAACAAGGGTCCTAAGAACTTTCGGTCTCAACAAAATGAAAAATCAACGATAAGGCAAATAAAAACAAAGGGAAGAACACTGATAGACATTGCAACTTTTGTAATCAAGATGACCACTTAGAATCCAAATGCTTTAAGAAGATGGAAGCCTTGGAAGCAGCAATGAAGAAGCATAACATCCATTTGGAGCACTCTTCAACTTCAACTTCATCTTCAGAATGGCACTTTCTGCATGTGGTTGTCAAGCATCTCGGTTTGGTTATGCACTAAATGTATCTTCTTCTTCTCATTTTCTTGAGTGGCCATTGATTCTGGAGCTTCTTATCACATGGCCAAAAACAAAGCCAGATTTTCTTCTTTAA
>APFE030780252.1:0-26364 GCA_000404065.3 Pinus taeda | reverse complement strand
TGCATGAAGAAATCTATATGGAACAACCTCCTGGCTTTATACAAACAAACTCCAACCTTGTATGTCGGCTTAAGAAATCCCTTTATGGTCTCAAGCAAGCCCCTCGGGCTTGGTATGCCAAAATGGATAGCTTTCTTTTAGATATTGGTTTTTCTACGTGTCATTCTGGAATACAGTCTACACCAAGAAAGTGGGTAAGTCTCTTATCATTCTTGTTCTTTATGTTGATGATCTTATCCTTACTCATAGTGATCCCAACCTTAATAAACCATGTGATGTCCAGCCTTAAAAAGTAGTTTGAAATGACAGACTTAGGACACATGCATTATTTTCTTGGTCTTCAAGTCTTGCAATCCAAAGAAGGTATTTCCCTTTCCCAGTCCAAGTATTCCTGTGATCTTCTATGCCACTTTCACATGGAAGACTGTAAGCCAGCCCTTTCTTCCTTTCAGTCTGGAGCCAAACTTTCAATCACTTGTACTTCCCCTGAAGTTGATGCTACCTTATACCGTCAGCTTGTAGGAAAACTTTTGTATCTGACCCATACTCGTCCTGACCTCTCCTTTGATGTTGGCCTTATTGCTCGGTTTATGCAAAACCCACATGAAAGTCATTGGAAAGCAGCTAAAAGAATACTTCGTTATGTTTGAGGTACAATTTAGTTTGGGATTCATTACAGTGCAGAAGCATCTCCTCTATTTACTGATTCCGATTGGGCTAGTGACCCTGATGATTGGAAGTCTATTGCAGGTTATATGTTCACTCTTGGTTCTAGACCTATTACATGGACTTGCAAGAAACAAAGTGCCATTTCTCTTTCTTCGACAGAAGCAGAGTATCGCAGCGTCGTAGAAGTTAGTAAGAAAGCCATGTGGCTTCATCAGATCCTGTCAGAGTTTGGCTTTTAGCAGCAACATCCGACTACACTTTGGTGTGATAATCAAAGTCCCATTCAACTATGCAAAGATCCATTCCAACATCAGCGCAACAAACACATTGAACTACATATGCACTTCATCAAAAAGCTCATTCATGACCATGTCGTTGAAGTGCAAAATTGTTCAACCGATGATCAAGTTGTAGACATCTTTACAAAGGCTCTCACAGAAGTTTACTAAACTTCGATTTATGGTTGGAGTTCATGAAGTTGTCACTAAGGGGGGATAGGTTCTAATGCCTCCTTCCTTCTCCTATTGTGTCATATTTGTACATCCTTCAATCCTGTCCCAAGTTGTTCCTAAGGGGGGATGTTAGGATATTTCAACACATAGGAAATAGTTAAGTATAACTTGGTCTAGTGTAGAGTTAGGTAAAGTGTGTTTCTTTACTATGTACATTTGTAACTTACAATCCGACGGTCACAATATGTTCTAGACATAAAGTGATCTGACGATTCATTCTCTCCTCGGTATTATCAACACTTGATCCGCGGCTTAACACCCGATTGGTCCATGATCTCTATTTAAAGAGCATGGAAGGTCATTTGTAAGGTGATTGTTCATGAGAGAAGCTTATGTAAATTTTCTTTCTTTTACATTAATAAATTGTCTGAAGTGGTTGCGTTGCCTCAAGTCGTGGACTGTTTCCCTCTTTGAGGGTTTTAACCACGTCAAGAATACTGGTGTACTGATCTGTGATCTATTTGTGAGCGGTGTCCCTTGGTGTTCTATCTAAGGAACTTACCCTGTAAATTCCTACACATTTTTTGAGAAATTTTTTCCGACTAACCTTATTTCTTTAATGTTTTATGTATAGAAACTAGGGTAATAATGTATTATGATAGTTCATTTTTTTGTATATAATAACTTTTGTATGTTGAATTTCCACGAAAATTTTGCAATTGCTATGATGAACAATTTGAAACAAATTCCTTTTCAGCAAGACACAAAATTTCTCAACACTACAAGCAGCGAAATAAAAACACATAGACAAAGACACAATCACACAAATTCAACACAATAATTTTCTTGGGAAAACCCCTTCTTCCTTACTATAGAATTTATTAATAGAATTTGAGCATATGGATCTCTTACAAGGCAACATGTTTCAATTAGAAAACACACTAGTTCTCATTATAGACTTAGCATGAAAACACCTTGCAAAACTTTCACCTAGCTCCTACTTCTTTGTGGCCTACCTAGCCCATAATCCTTACACATAGGCCTCCATTGGTTGGCCTAAAATCTATGTGTGCAGGCCTCCTTTGGCTGGCCTAAAATCTCTATGCACACACCTCCTTTGGCTAGCTCAAAATCTCTGCGCACAGGCCTCCTGTTCTCTGGGACACAACCCCTAACTCCTAATGCAATCTGGCAGCAAGAAGACTCCTCTAACCTCTACGTATTGACTCCTCCAAAGTACGCACTCACATCAAGAAACTCTCACACACAAATTGGTGCAACCTCTCACAAACTCATGAGCTATTGTCTTGTCACAAAACCTTGTGCACAAAACAATTTTTTTACAATTGTACCTTAGTCCTCCTTTTATCAATTTGATTCATGCTAAATCTGGAGAGTACAAATTTAGACACAAGTTTTTGATTGACTAGTTAACTAAGTCAACTGCTAGTTAACTCGTCCTTGCCTCAATCAAGACTAAGGTTCTCCAATTCGTTGGTTTCCAAACTCAGACTGCCTATTGGAAGTACGCTTAACTGTTCCTCCAAATCCACACATGAATTTCCTTGCTACATGAACTCATCCATCCACACAAACTTGTCCATGTTAAAAGAAAGATTGATCATGGTCTTTCTTGACTAAGGCACAAGTCAAGAAGACCTTCTCTCACTACTATTTTCAACACTCCCTCTTAGCGAGGAAGGTGCTTCTGGAAGAACCTCGTCCACCTGGATCTGCCTTCAACACGACCATGTTCTTTGTTGTTGCAGTTGCCCCCTCAAAACTAAAAGGCTTCTTGCTTTCTTCTATGAAATCTAATTTGAAGACTTGTTCTTTCCAACCATGCTCTACGAGTCTACCACCTCAGTGATAAGTTTCATGTACCCCGTGTATCTTTGTGGTTATTTTCTCTAGCTGAAAGTGATATTGGAAGCTCTAACTTTGTTATGATCTTCCTTAAACAAATATTTTTCCCACTTGGCTCAAACTCTTCCTACACTGGAAGTCACTGACTAAGTGGCTGCCTCCACTCGCCTTGGGCTTTGCTCCTCATCATCTTACTGATTGACTCAACTGCCAACTAGTTAACGCTCTATCTTGAGAGCTCAATCTTGCTCTCGCTCAACCATCACTTCTCTACTCTGAGAGCATCCTACCTTGCTGCTTAAGCTTGTGCCTGTCCTTACTAGAATTGTAGAGATTCTTCACCGTCACACCTATCTACTTCTCATATCTAGAAGCTAAGTGTTGGAGGTAAGCCTTACCTCTGCTAAAGATGACATCATAACCCTTTTCCTCAAGGGTAACCACCGAAACAATATTTTTCTTTAATCCTAGAACATAGAGGACATATCTGAGATGAAGAGGATTACTTAACTCCCTCTGAAAACTGGTAGTACCAACTCCTCTAGCTGCATACATGCCATCATATCCTAGCTCCATCTGAAACTACATGTCCTTCTCCTTCAGGTGGCTAAAATAATTTTTGTTCTCGGTCATGTGGAAGGATGCTCCTAAATCAATATACCAAACATTGTTGTCTATTGAGCTTGCCATGCAAGCAAGCAATGAGAAATATTTCTCGAACTGGGCAAAAAATGCATCTACCTCCATTGATGCAGCTACATGATCCTTTCTGGATTCCTTCTTCCAATTAGGAAACTTAGTAGCATAGTGCCCAAACTCATGGCAATGGAATCATTTGATCTTGCTTAGATCCTTCTTCTTCTTCTAGCCCTTCTGACTAGACTTGGCCTCTCCTTGGCCCTTCTTTCCCTTGGCTATGTTACATCTTGCCAGGGAAAATTTATCCTCGTCCTTTGTTGGAGCTTCTCTGTCAGGTCTCGTTCCTCTCTGAATTTCTTCTTGAACACAATCACTCCATAACCTTTCCCAATTAGGAATCTTCTCTCTACCACTTACTGCTCCCTGGAAACTATACCAAGAAATATGGAGTCCCAGAAGCGCAAGACTCACAAGGTCTTTTTTTGCTATTGTCTCACCCACACCACCTAGCTCATCTCGAACCTGAGTGAACTTTGAAAGATATGTGATGATGGGCTCGCCTTTGCTCATCTAGATACTTCTTAGCTTCTTTTTGAGAGCAAGCTTCCTAGTATCAATGGAACCTTGATACATATCTTAGATGGCTTTAAACATCTCTTATGTTGTCTTCTTCTCAAGGAGATGAGGAATAATATGGTCCTTGATCCACTCAATAATGATCCTCCTAGCCTTGTTGTCATTCTTGTTATGTTGGGGCCTTGGGCCCATTGTTGGGCATCTGTATGTGGCACTATTGTTGCTTCAAAAACTCTAGCACCCCATTATCTTCCAACATCATTAATATTTATTCCTTCCATGCACAAAAATTTGAGGCTCCCTCTAAACTGTGATCTGACCTTAGTCCTAGGAACATCATACTACTATCCAAAGAATTGCTCTGCTCTGCTCTTCAAACTCTAGCACTAGCCTTCCAGACTGATCTGTGCTCTTCAGTAATTGATCAACTTGGTGCTGGTCTTTATACTAATCTTTGCTTTGATTCCATGTTGAATTTCCACAAAAATTCTGCAACTACTATGATGCACAATCTGAAACTAATTCCTTTTCACCAAGACACGAAAGTTCTCAACACTAGAAGCAACAAAATTAAAACATAGAGATAAAGACACAATCACACAGATTCAACACAATACTTTTCTTGGGAAAACCCCTCCTTCCTTGTTGTAAAATTTATTGATAAAGTTTGAGCATATGGATCTCTTACAAAGCAACTTGTTTCAATTAGAAAACACACTAGTTCTCACTGCAAACTTAGCTTGAAAACACCTTGCAAAAATTTGACCTAGATCCTACTTCTTTCCGGCCTGCCTAGCCATTGCCTAGCCCATAATCGTTGCAAATAGGCCTCCATTAGTTGGCATGAAATCTCTACGCACATGCCTCCTTTAGCTAGCCTGAAATCTTTAAGCACAAACCTCCACTTGTTGGCCTGAAATCTTTAAGCACAGACCTCCACTTGCTAGCCCGAAATCTTCGCACACAGGCCCCTTTGGCTGGCCCAAAATCTCTATGCACATGCCTTCTATTCTTTGGGACGCAGCCCCTAACTCCTAGTGTAATCTGGCAGCAAGAAGGTTCCTCTAACCTTTGTGTATTGGGTCCTCCAAAGTACACACAACAAGAAGCTCTCACACACAAACTAGTGCAACCTCTCACAAACTTGTGAGCTATTGTCATGTCTCACAACCTTGTGCACAAAATAATTTTTTTACAATTGTACCTTCATCCTCCTTTTATCAATTCGATTCATGCTAAATCTAAAGAGTACAAATTTGGAATACAAGTTGCTAATTGACTAGTTAACTAAGTCAATTGCTAGTTAACTCATCCATGCCTCAATCAAGACTGAGGCTCTCCAACTCGTCAACTTCCAAAATCGCACTACATGTTGGAAGTATGCTTAATTGTACTCTTTTAATAGTTTTCAAGATACCTCATAACACTTTCTCATGACAAAATTACATAGTTAGGCAAGGAGGATTTCATGCCCCAAACAATTTTCTAACTCCTTGCCCCACATGCATCCAACTACAAAGTAGATACGACTACACCCTTCAAAATTCAAGACTTTGTGTAGTTCCTACTCTTCATTTTTCTTTGGCATCATTGCATCAAATTCCTAACTTTCAACACGCTATATTTTTCTTAAGTATGGAGAACACCCACTAGTTTTCAACTTTGAAACTCTTTAATATAATAAAGTGTTCCATCCCCATTTGAAGCACACCATATTTATACATGGGTTTGTGTCAGGACCCTAACTACACAAAGATTACAAATTTCATAGTGAATACCCATATAAGCAACACCCTTCAAAGAGCAAAAAGTATGCTTGGCCACCTACCAGTGACTCTGATGATGTGTCTGCAAATACTAGGTTCACAAACCAACAGCGAAGGCAATATCTAGTCAAGTCTAAGGTAGAGGAGCCTACCCACTAAAGAGTGATAGATAGTTGCATCAAATAAAGGAAAAAGACAATTTGCTTGAAACTTCATCTCAATAGCAAGAGGGGTGCTAACCAACCTACAATTTTCCATCCTGTAGCATCACAACAAATCCATAAAAAATTGAGGTTGAGAGAGAGATCATAGAGGTAGACCAAGTAATTTGAATGCCTAGAAAGTAGTGATATGAACCAAGATCAATGATATCAAATGATTCGTAATGTCTTAGCTTCAATTCTTTAATCAAACAAAACAAACTACTAATTAAAATCAAATGAACCACATATGGAATCATGCCTTGAATTGCATGAGAGGGAATCTAGTTGATGATGTGAATTGCACAAATTACTACTTCCCATATTTTTGGCTCTGGTTTCTTATCTTGAAGAAAACATTGACCCATTTCTAGAAAAGGTGTATTCTTATAGAAAACTACTTCATCTTCATGTCAAAAGAGTCACATGATCTTTGAGAAATGTTAGGAAAATCTAGTTGGTATAAATATCTCCATGACCAAGCCTAAGACACTTGACCTTTGTCTAAGTTTGATTCTCCAGTAATAGTTTAAAATCCTTGAATTTTCTGAAAACATCATCCTTGGATTGAGCAATATATATCCAAGTAAAATAGGAAAAATCATCCATAGAAATAAGGAAGTTTTAACCTCCCACAAGAAATTGAGTAGTCATAGGCCCACATATGTCACAATGGGCCACTATGATAGGTTGAGATGCATATCTCTCTTTAAGAAAGAACTCTTGATGATGTTCCCCGATTACATGTTCTTCACAGAAACAACTAAGTTGTTCAATCTTTGGAAGCTCTTCAACCATCTACAAATGATGCATATATGCAAGGACCCAAAGTCTGTATGCCACAAGTTACTGGTATTGTTAACCTTAGACACCATAGCCACAAATCCTTTTTGTGTTGAAGGAGATCTAGGCCTTTATGTTAAAAGAGAACTTCCCCAACTAGTAAATATGGTCAAATTCATCACAATTCATAGGAAACCACTTTAAAACCATCATAAATGGCTTTCATTACACAATGGTTTGGCCATAATTCCACCTTTTTCTTATGTGAGTGATGCAATAGAGAGAATATTAGATCCCAATCATGCAACATGAAGGACTTCCCCAAATTTGGCAATGTCAATGAGAACATGAGCACATCCCAAAATGGGCAGAGTTGAGTTATCACTAATAGTCACTTTCTCATCATTGTATTGATGTTAATTATTAGAGAGAAGGTGTTTGTGTTTCATCATATCTCTAGTAGCTCCAAGGTTGATAATAAATTATTGTGAAAGGGCACATGTAGATGTGCATTGTAAGGTAAATCTATTAGGTGCTACAAGAATTTTATAAGATTAAAAAATAAAGTAGCATTTATGCTTCTAGAACCCCTAGAAAAAAACCCTAAAGATAGATTATCCAAGAAATCTCTAGTTTTTACATTGTAAGAAATGATGTCGTTGGTCAATATTTGTTGGATCACATAAGAGAATTGTGAGAGTAAGTTTCACACCCACATTGATTCCATGTTGATATTTATAAGGGTAAACAGAGGAATTGATGGAAGTAAATCTCACCCAAATTCTAAAATAGCTTTCTCACAAGAGCATTAAATAGAGATAGGTCTAGTGCACGAGAGAGTCAGAGAGAGAGAGAGAGAGAGAGAGCAAAAACGAAGCACAAATGTTGAAAATAGAAATACAAGTGTTCCCTAGAGAAAGATGTCAATCACAAAAGAAACCACCAAAGTTAAGTGCCATTAGGCTTCATAACACTTTGTATTCTAGATAGGAGGAGCACAAGATGAGATGATACAAATGAGGGCTTGAGTTGAGTATTTATACACAACTCAAGTGTTCCTACAAGAGGGGTTTATGGGCCCACAAAACAATGGTACACATAGGGTTATTGAGCCAACATATCAAGTTTGACAAGGTCAGCCTTAACTATACCTAGTAATAAAATAAAAAAATAATGAATACGATCATAACCATAATTACAAGTAAGAATGATGTATGAGTCATAAGTATAGATTACATTAATATTTCTAATACTTATATACCCTTAAGGGTTAGCTCAATTACTCATGAGCCAAATGTGAGATCTCTCCCCAAAAAATGGGTAAGTCATAGGTTTGAATCTTGATTCCCTCAAAAATAGTCTCCATAGTCAAAGCCTACAATTTACCTCATTTACCATCCATAAGTAGTAGGGAAGTACTTAGAAAGTTTTCAGCAAAGTGTTTTCCTCGAAAAGATTTCAAACACTTATAGATACCCTTTATTTAAAAAACCCAAATAATGAATTTTTACCTATTCTTTCTTTTTAATTTATATATAATACATAATTTCACCTTATTCATTACTTCTTATTTTTTAAATATAAAAACACACAAAATTACTTAAAACTGCCATTTTTTTTCAAAAATAAATATCATATTTTTACATATTTTTACACTTACCTAAATTCACTTTTAATTACTTTTATTTCAATATATATTTATAATATTACACACTTTAATACTAAATTAAAAGTATATGTTTTCTTTACTTTCAAATTAAATTACACATTCCTTTTACTTTTACACTAAAATTACACATCATTTTTACTAATATAACATAAATTTGAGAAACATCCCTCTTTGATAGACTTTTGAGTCTTTTAAATCCCCTTTACTTAAAAGATTTGAAATTCATGAACATTAAGTGAATCGCTTGGGTTCTTCAAACTTGTTACTAAAAGGGTAAATGTTAGAAAGAAATGTTATAATTTTCATTTCATTACGCTTAGGTGAAGTAAAATAGTTGCAGTCACTTTAAAGCTATGTTACACTGCCTTGGGGTTCTAGTACGGCTAAAGGCCACTCCTAAATTTTCCAGGGGACGGCATGTTGGGGTCGACAATAATATATGTAATATATATAATAAATATTATTATTATTATTATAAATTTACCATGTGTATAAAGATAAATAATAAATATATTATTGCAATAAAATTAGAATTATTGAACTAACTAAAAAATCTGAAATTCATGTTAATAATTACAAAACCAAATACATAATCTCAAATTCAAGTTGAAGTTTTTAGTTCAGGGATGTTGAGTCAACAGCAATGTTGAGTAAGTGAATTGTTCTCCTAGTGTGACATGTGATAGTTGGTTGGAGGGTGTCCATTTATATGATGGTCCAAATAACATAGCGCTAAAACACTAACTCTTGCTAGTTTGACCTTTCAATGACCTAATTTGTCTTGCCATAAATGTCTAATCAAAACATGGGACTCTTGCTAGTTTGACCTTTCAATGACCTAATTTGTCTTGCCATAAAAGGTTGAATTACTAGAGCTAGTTGTCTTGCTTGTTATTTTTGGTCAAATCCAAAAGCAGATTCAGTTTTACTATTCTTGGTTGACATTCTTGCATGTAGACTAACTCACCTTACTATCCCAGTTGGCAAGCATGCTCATTTTTCCAAAATCATACCTTGGCTCAGATTCCTAATTTTGTCAATCTGAACACCTAATTTGTCAATCGGAACACCTAAATTGACCTCTGTTTTCTTAGACTTGTCAAATAAAAGCCAAGTTTGATTGGTCAACCACACTAGATATTTTCCTAATCCTGTGAAAGAAAAAAGAGCCTTCTTACAATCTAATATGGCCAAAGTTAAACAAATTCAACTTCCTTGGCATAGTTAGCAAAGCTGCAAAGTGTGTTAGAGCCTTAAACATAGTGTGGTTTTTTTACATCAGTATGAGATGTAAATTAGTCTTGAATCTTGGTTTATTATTCTTGGACAAATTAAGTGTAAAGGAGAGTTACAGAAACATTGGTCTTAAGAGGAAATGCTTTGAAATGAGTCATTGTTAGCAGCATTTACTTCACACAAGAGGTTACATTCAAAAATAAACATCCATACAACCTTCATTGTTTGAGGGAAAACTATCCAAACAACAAAGTAAACCCAGTCCAAATCAGGTCAGACATACCACTTTTTCCTCCGGGACGGAACTGTACTTGAAAAGTCCCCAAAATTTGCCCGGGATAGATTGGGAATGGCTTGGAAGTCCCCAAGTCCCCAATAAAGTCCCCAAAAAATTGGAGACATTCCTAACCCATGTAAAAGTGGTATGCCAAAACGGGTACAAGGGATTTTTTGGTGGGGGCAGGCCCTGTGCAACATAGCTTTAAAGATATGGGAATTTAGGGGTTGAAATCTGAACTTTTTATTAAGAAAATAAAGATTTTAAAAATTATTAAAAAATTTATTTCATTTTATTCTAAAGGGAAATTTTAAATGTTTATTAACTTGTTAAATTGTAAAGTCAAAATTTAAGGAGTATGAAATTTCTCATTTCAATAACTGATTTGGAAAGGGAAAAAAATAGTTTTTATTGTATTTTTCATATTAATTAATAATATTTATATTTATAAATGTTATTAAAAATATTTAAACATATGAAAATAACATAGTTAAAAATAATTTTTTTTTAATTTTTTTTAAATATTTTTATTTGAAATTTAAAAAATAAGATAAAAATATTTTAACAGTAAATTATTTATATATGTTTCTCACTACAGTTTTAAGATATAGGATGTATTTTTTTAAGAAAAGCTGGAAATGATAATCAGTTAATTTTTTTAATTAAAAATCTAAAAACCCTAGTGATTTGACTTAACCTCCATATTCTTAAATAAAAAGAAATCACTACTAACAAGCTAGCTAGAGTTTTTTTTTTTTTTTAATAAGCTAGTTGGACGCTGATAAGTCCATCCCCATTTTTTTGTGAAATGCAGCCCTGAGAAAAATGTTTCGCCACCAGTTTTGTAAAGTTTTACATAAATGAAAATGTGACAAAACATTTAGCAAAGCACCCACATCTTTGGGGCACAAGGATTACCAAAGTAAGACCAACTTAGGAAATGAATCCATATAGCACTAATATTTATGAATTTGGAGAGAAATTTCAACTTCACTCTTAATTTATTTTACTTCAAATCATTAATATATCCAAAATTATTTTATAATATGGGAAAAAAAAATATTTTCATTTTTTTTCCACCTTTTATTCATTAAATTAAACATCTCATTTTATTTTGAATACTATTAGAAAATCCACAACCATAATATTAATATTTTTCTATAAATAACTATATTCTCATGATTAAAAAAACATACATCTCACATTAAAAATAAAAACAACAAACATTCAAAAAAAAATATAGATATAGGATTTTTTTTAAGATAAGCTGGAAATGATAGTCAATTAATTTTTTTTTTATTAAAAATCTAAAAACCCTAGTGATTTGACTTAACTTCCATATTCTTAAATAAAAAGAAATCACTACTAACTAGCTAGCTGGAGCTTTTTTTTAAATAAATTAGTAGAGCACTGATAAGTCCATCCCCATTTTTCTGTGAAATGCAGCCCTGAGAAAAATGTTTCACCACGAGTTTTGTAAAGTTTTAAATAAATGAAAATGTGACAAAGCACCCACATCTTTGGGGCACAAGGATTACCAAAATAAGACCAAGTTAGGAAATGCATCCATGTAACACCACTATTTATGAATTTGGAGAGAAATTTCAACTTCACTCTTAATTTATTTTACTTCAAATCATTAAATATATCCAAAATTATTTTATAATATGGGAAAAAATAATGTTTTCAAATTTTTCCTACCTTTTATTTATTAAATTAATAAATAAACATCTCATTTTATTCTCGAATACTATAAAAAATCCACAACCATAATATTAATATTTTTTATATAATTATATTCTCGTAATTAAAAAACATACAACCCACATGAAAAATAAAAACAATAAATATAAAACATACAACTCACATCAAAAATAAAAACAAGAAACATTATAATAATAATAAAACAAAACATACAACCCACGTGAAAAAAACAATAAACTTAAATCATAAATCAGAATCAGAATCAGAATGAGAATGATATGGATCAATTTATATAATTATATTGAAAAGGGGATGACACAGAAAACATGGAAAAGATACAGAAAAAGTTCTTAGATATAATTTTCTGTATTGATGACAAATTATCAAACTTTTACATGCTAATGTGTAAAGTTGGAAAGCAGAAGGAATAAAATTTCAAAATGTGACCCATCAAGCCACAAAACTGTAACACAAAGGAGAAGTGTTGACTGTAGACCATACACAAAACATTTCTTTGTTGATGGGTCCCACAACATAAGTTAAAAAAGAAAGGGTTTGGCTGGCAATATTGTAATGTGAAAAGAAAATCATTTATACCTCCATTTTTCTAAGTTGAACCTCATCATATTGTGACCTTATATTAGGAATTTTAATTGAGATTCGAGCAAAACCATTTTAAAATAAAAGTGAGTAATAACAGAATCTCCTATAACTTTAGGATGTTTAACTTTAACCTCACATCTAATCCTATTCAATATTTATTAAATTGAATAAATAAGATAGAAAGTTGCAACAGAATCTACATGCCAGGTGATTGAATATCATACACTCTGTTTTTTTCTTTGCTTTAAGTAGTTCGGTATTGAACCCAAATATTGATTCAAATGCGTCCCCAATAACTGGTGACTCCCCATGAAAAAAGTCTTACAATGTTTTCCTGATATTATTTTATTTGTTAAAATGAGGGAGGAAGACGATTCCGCCCAAATAATTTAATGGTTTACAATATGATTCACTGGTCAATTCTTTTAAATTTTTAATTAAAGTGTTAAAATGCGCTTGATTTCCGGAGAGCATATCCACGTGGAATCAACCTCAATAGATCAACGGCCCCGCTATCTTGGGAATACTTCTCACACCCACAGGCAAAAGGGAAAAGGGGTCCCATTAATCTAGGGAACTGAATACTTTCAATCAAAAGATCAAAGATTATTATAAATATTTTGAGAAAGTTTTTAGCTTTTTCAATAATGGAAGGTGTGAGATTAAAAAAAAATGAATATTATATGATAAGCACAGTAAAGCCATAAAAACATTATAACAATTTTAAAAACCCTGACATTCCATGTGATTTATTAATCTATCTGTCCGCTATGTAGATTTTGATTTAACCTATTTTATATAGGAGTTTAAAGACAACTCCTTTTATATATGATTTACTTCTGACTCCTGACGTTTCTAGGATTCTAAACTCACTCTAATTCAGAATTGAATATTTTTCAATAAAAAAACTTAAACATAGAAGTCTTTCCTTTTCCATTAAAAGAAGTGTAACATTCAGATCTTTCTAAATATACGCTAAATGGAACCTTTATACCTTATTAAAGGTCATTTAAGCATTTAAAAATATTAAATTAATCAAAAAGCTTAACACCCATGTGAACTATTAATTAGTTTGCGTCTGCTGTATTTAATAAGGATATTTAGATTTAAATTTTGATCATATTTAATTTATAAATTATTTAAAAATCCCAAAGTTTCAATAATATAAACCACTTTTTTCCCTAAGTTATAAACCATATTTTAAATCATTTTTAAAGATAGTTTTTCCAATATATTCTATTTTTCAACTAAATGTTTAAATTATATATATCATCTTATAAGTAAGTCCATATTACAAATTCAGTTTTTAATTTTACTATTACAACAAGTCAATAAATAGTTAATTGATATAATATTATTTTTTATTATATTAATTTTAGTTAATATTAAATAAATAAAAAATTATATTAAAGTTAGTGAAAATTGATTTTAATATTGAATGAAATATTACTACTAAAATTGTGAATGGTATAAGTTGCAATCTAACCTAAATATTTTATAAAACAATTTTTACTCTACAATAGTTCCAACTCCCCTCCATAAAATTTGAACATAAAATTTAATTGAGTTAAATATCTCCCACCAATTAACTGCTCTGAAGCCCTACTCAAACTAAGACTTAAGGAGAACATTGCTAAAAACACACATATCTGAAGCCCTACTCAAACTAAGACTTAAGGAGAACATTGCTAAAAACACACATATATGTTTTTCTTTTAGGAAAGAAAAGTGTCCTGCCAATTTTTCCCTGTGTTTTTCTTTTTCAAATAGTTTGAAGTTTAATCCTTTTCAAATAGATTTTGAAGATTAATGGGATATCTAAATACGTTGTTCGTTACTGTTCAGAGTGATAAGGCGAGACAAATGCACAGCAAATTGCAATTAACGTATTAGATTCCCCTCTGTCAAGTATACTCTCAAAGCAAAAGGAGATGGGACTCTGATTGTACTAGTTTTAATATAACTATGTGATTCTGATGCATTAAAGATGAACCTTGTAGCAATATGGTCGTTAATTATTTTATATAGTGAATGGAATGCTCCAAAAAATTTATACTTCTTTGACATTATGGTATAAAGGAGGAAAGGAATATTTTGAGAAACGATAGATCGACAAGCTGTAAAGGTGGAATAAAAGAATATTTGACCTTGGTTTTTTTAAGTTTCCTGGTGGTTCAGAGGTGATTTCAATCAGCAGTATATGTGCTTACCATTCATTAATCTTTTGTTTTTTATATTGTAGATTAATCTGGAGTTTCTTTTTATATTGTAGATTAATTGGAGCTGCAGAAGTACCTCTAATTGTGGAGATTCCTCTTTCCACTGACCCATACTTGTAAAGCAGACCTGTAATGACCTGTCTCTGTGAAAAGAAAAATAGAAAGTAATAATATGTTAGGTAAGGAGATTTAGGATGGGATCACACCCAAAGTCTATCATATTCGGTATTATTCTACAGATCTCTCGAAAATCCATAACCTATTATATTAGCCTCGATTAACTTACCGGGTTCAAGAATAACTTTTCAGCTGTCTCCAGAGGCAAGCTTAATGGTCCTCGGAAAATACCATCTATTGATGGCTGGCAGACCTGCAGAAAACATAGGTCATGATAAATGTGAATTCATCCTGTTCAAGTTCAAATGTCCATGTGTCACTTGAACCAGATGAAGAAAATGAAACCTGAACTTCTGCAGTCAACATTTATATAAAGTGATCACTGATCTAAAAGAAATGTTTAGTTTAATACTAAATTTTGTGTAAATAACACTGCCCATGATGAGTTTTTGTCACAAAATTAACACTAAAGATATTTGGCTGTTTAATGCTTCATGAATTAATCAATCTGAGTAAGCTTCACACTTAACAATACAGATGATACGTTCAAAATATGAGGGAATTATAAAAGTATAAACCAAGGAAAGGAGGAAGAAACAAGGATTGATCTTACTTGTAGCAGTGGATGGATGGATCAATTTGAGAGCAAAACTTACAAGTGGTTGTGGCCCTCAACAACAAGAGCTTCTCCAAATATAACCCATTACTATTACAATCAAATTAGTAATCCGATTGAACTAACTTTAGTATTAGGCGTAGCCTATCCATTAATGATAGTTCAGTGAATTGGCTGCTGTGCTTCTGAAGTGCGGAAAATTGACCAACTTTTCACTCTCGGATGCCTTCTACTGTGAGCTGAATGTCTTCTTGACAAGCATTTCAGTCTTCAGCATCAATGACAAGATGGATTGGTCAGATAAACGGCTAGGTAAGTGTAGAGAAAACTAAAAGTCCAAAGGAGTTCAGGTGACAGAGAAAAGATATTGGCAATGGAAGAGCTGTAGAATACAATTATTTGTTCATATTGGCAAAACTTACTCCCTCAGGACCAGGTTTGAAGAACTGGGGACCCTTCAAAATCCACTGTGACCCTTAAGGGTTCCAAAAATGTTTACCTTCAAACTAAAACCACAAGGGAACTACTAAGGAAAATCAAGTACCCAACGAAGGCTCAAAAGTTTGCGGTCCACTGTAAGTACACTTCAGCATGATTAACCGTTTTGAAAACAGAATCCTTCAGGGTCAAATTTGATAAGAAAGAGCTAATTTAAGCCCAATACTTCCCTCAGAAGACTGCCAAAAGTTTTCCATTTCAAAATGAAATTCAAGCACTTTTCAAAGACAATTTCAAAGACTCAAAGAAGGGCCAAACTATTTGTACTGGAAAGACACCAAAGCAAATGAAACGCTTCGACAATACATTCCCTTGGGGCTCACATTTGAAAACTGAGTAATCTTTTAAATCCATTACACTTCACAGAAGGGTCGCAAAATAATTCAGACTCATCTTTGAGAAAAATTTCAAGTGACCAAAAAATGGTCAGATGAAAGGCAACTTGGCATCATCAATTGCTTGAAAACAGGGTCCCTCGGGATCAAGATGCAAGAGGAGAACACCCAATGAATCTACTATACCCCTGCGAAGACTTCCAAAAACTTCACCTCTGAAATTGGGGAAGAAAACTCTTTGAAAGTCAAATTTGAACGCCCAATGCATCATTGCATCCCTCCAAAGGCTTCCAAACTTCTTACCATTTAAACGCAAACCTATGGAAATTTTCCAGTGCCCAAACAAGGGACAAATTTTCTAGTGCAGCGCGGTGAAGTAGACCATAATTAATTTTCTGAAGAACTCAAAAGACCCAATTTGCAAAGTTCTTTGCACCTATTGGAATGGTTCTTCTTTACTTTTCTTTTCCTCTTTTACAAAATAGGAAAAAGAGGACTTCCTTAGACTTAGGTACCAGACCTAAGAGGTATCAACTTAACGCTCGGCGGACCTCACCAGTGAAGCAGGGGTATCAGTTCAAAAAAAATCTTCCCTTCAAGCTGGAAGCAGGGAATAATTTTGAGCATCAAATGGAAATCTCAAATTCTGTAGTATGGCAGAAATGAACTGCATCATGATCGCTTGTTTCAAACACAGACTTTGAAATCAATTGAGGGTTCCTAAAATCCTGCACTTCAAACTGAACTACGAGAGAACCTCCCTGTGTCCGTCTCTGCAATTTTCCGGTTCTTAAAGCCTGATTGTCTAGTATTACAGACATTTTAGGCAACCATGACACACAATCCACTAAACACAGAAGAAATGCATCCCCAAGAAACCCTTTGGACCCCTTCCCATTGGAGCTAAACCCTGGCCATCAAATTGCATTCCCACAATCAGCAATCGGAAATGTCACGAGACGACAAGCAAATCCGAGAAATCAAATTTCGAAGTCTGAATACCCTTCGAGCCCATTTTGACCCCTCGCCGAAGAGGTCAAAAGCATCCGACCTCTCAGACAAGCAAAACCATTAAAAATCTACTTAAGGAATTTCTGCCAGAATGTTCAATTTAACAGTCCAAAGGCAGTCAAATGCGATTCGGGGTAAGATAAAGAACCCTTCACTCGCCCGGGCCCGGCCCATCAAATTTGAAGTTTGAACCCCCCAACAATAATGCAGACACCACTTGGAATGCAACAGAAAATCATACAATACAATCAAGAACTCAGGATTTCGTTAAACAAAAGTTTACAAAAGGCATAGGAAATGTAACAGAAAGTACCTCCAGAAGCTATCCGTTCAACCACTCTGCTCCACGATTTTCACGAAATCAAGAACAATTCCATCATCTGCCACGAATATCAGCACCACGGAATCCCAACCAGAGCGTCAAAATCCACCATTTTCAGCGGAAAACAGAAACAGAGAGAAACCGCTCGGCCTGTGCAGCGCTCATCATCCTCCGTCGTGCGAACAAAGGACAAGCGATTGTCCGTCGATTGCCGTCAAAATTTGTCGTTATTTTGCTCGATTTCCCGAATCTAATCGTCTCCCTCCGCCCAGATTTTCGCTTTTTTGGTCGTTTTTTTTCTATTTTATTCCCCACAACACCAGAGCAGCAATATCTCCGGCAGCCGGCCGTTGACCGGCTCTTTTACCCGGCGGTCTTGATTCGCCGATAAGACTGACAAAATATCTCCATGACACGTGTTATGACGCCTGAGGCTTCCGCGCTCCGGCACGTCGTGGGCGAGAGCAGATCAAGATCTATAATATGATTGGTCTTTCTCACACATCACGCGGGCAAATCAACTCAACCGCTCTCATTGGCTCTCATCCGGACCTCCATGCTCCGCCGGCCCCATTGCCCTCGCCGCGCCGAGCCCCCGTCCACACCCGCCCTCGACACCTTGAAATTCTTATCGACACACATTTTCAAACAATTTTCTCACTGCCCATGGCCCACCCGAGGAGTCCACCTTGACACCACGTTACGCTGTCAGAGGGCTGTCGTTACCACTCAGCCAAATCGTGTATCCTCTAGGTCTACTTATATATTTTTTTTAATTTATTTTCTTTATAATTATTGTTGACTACTGGATTGAATTGGGTTCAATTTTTTAGTTTATTTTGTTTATGGATAGATTAAATCAGGTTAGTGAGATGGGTTGGTAGATGGTAGTTAATATGCTTTTTACCCCGGCTCAAGTCCAATCAAGTTAGGAGGTGTTTTTGTGTATGTAATAATGAGTGTGAAGTACAAATTTAATGATAATGATATAATCGATATTCTTACTTGTGGTTATTAAATTGAATGGTGTTAATGGTTTTATGTAAAACATCATATTATTAATTAAATTGAATGGTCGTAATGGTTTTATATACAGCTTGAGTGGGTCTAATGATCAAGAGCATGTGTTTGCTCCTAAGAGGTCAGAGGTTCAAAACCAAAGGGGTAGAGTATGTATGCTTTTGTAGACTTAACATCAAAAAATCTTTAGAAACCAAGAACCATAGATGATAATAATAATAATAATAAAATATCATAATATCTAGTAGTATGACATATTCATTTGAGTTAACATTCTTTTTTTAAAAAGAGAATGCTAATTTAAGGTTTAATGACACCATAAGACTGGTTTTAATTGGGAACCAAAAACCCTTTTATTATCTACACTCATGCATCAAAAAATCTTTAAAAACCAAGAACCCCTTTATTATCGACATTCATGCAGAGATTCTTACTAAGAGTAGAAAAACCACAACTTGCTTTGGTCTAGAGACCTTCCAAAGAAGCAAAGATATAAGGATAACCCCAACCTAAATACATGAGGAAATATGATATGACAAGGATATTATTTCTTTACATTTGATGTTGAGAACATGTGAAAATTACACATTGATGAATATGTGCACTAAGTGTAGTCTATGATATTATATATGTGTATCAACATTAAGCACACATTTGAAATTTGATAAGATTCATGCATCTCTTTTGATATGTCTAGATAATGGAGTACTATGATGAGATAATCCATATGGGGTTGGATATAGGAAGTATGTAACAACTTCTTTAACAAAGCAGGTTCTTTAAAGAAATGACAATACATTTTTGCTCTCCATAACCAATGTGTGTTTGTCTAAATCCCAAATTAATCAAGCACCAATAGGAGATCAAATCCTTTGGGGTGCATATCATTTTGAAAGTGAACACAACAAATTTGTGTGTCAAGGAATTTGCTCCTTTTAAGTGATCGACAAATCTAAGGTAAAGATGGATTTACACTAATGAATGACATATTATTATTAATTTAAAATAAAAGTATAGGTATTATAAAATAAGTTTCATATAAAGTTGATGTCAACCTTAAGTTAGGTTGCAAATATCTCCCATATTAAGTTGCAAAATGAGTCATTCAACACAATAAATCTGAAATCAACTCAAATTCCAATATTTTTTAAATAGTGTAGTTTAACTAGGTGATTTTTTGGTTTTTTGGTCGAGATCCAATGACATGATTCTTGGTGAGATCATAATATTGTGTTGTTTAGATTGCGTTTTTGAATGCAAAAATGAATTCACCACCTTAAAAAAATGATTTACACCCTTGGATTGTGCAAACCCAACAACTAAAAACTATGATTTTATGATTTTTTTGATTCATTGCCCTAAAAAAAACCCTTTACACACTCTGATTGTGAAAACCCAACAACTTAAAACTATGATTTATATTTCAAGTTCAATCAACCATAAAGTATGACTAGGAAAAAAGGCAAAAAGTCAAGGCCAAAGAATTAGCTCATTAGACCATTATTTTTTAAATACTCAATAACAAATATCACTAATCTTATAATAAACCAACCAAAACAAAATAATAAATTTTTTCATTCCAATTTCTTGTTATATATTTTATGTTTATATTATTTAATATTCTTATAATTCTACTAATTAACACAAAAACTAATAAATTTTTCCTTCCAATTCTGGTTTTATATATATATTTTTAATAGTTGAAAGCAATTCCATTAGAATAAAAATAAATATTATATACATAATTTTCAAATGAAGTTAGAATCGTTTTACCTTTTAAATTACTAATTATAATAAAAATTTAAAACAATAAATATAAATACAGATATACTTTAAATACATTTTTACAACTTTTATTCACAAATTTTATATAAGATATCAACTTTGCATAAAGTAGCTAAACTTGGGCCCCTACAAATAAGTCACAATCTATCACCAAAAAGGAGAATAATAACATAAAATTCAATTATAGAAACTTCCAACCCTCAAAAGAATCTTGAGTGGGGCATCCATGGTCTGCCTTGATGTGACCCTTGCCAACGTTTTTTGCGTCATTGCCAGAGGAAATCCCCTCCGCCTCTCATTATCAAGGGAAGAGATGCACCGTATAAAGGGAAACCCACACTGTTTTGATTTGCTTTCGCTCTAAGGAATGACCAACGACCAACTTTTATCTGGAAAACTGAAGGCAATACAATGACAGACACAAATGGTTGAAGTTGTAGATCCTACTTCCTCTCATATGGGGAAAGTCTCTTAAATTAACGAATGCGTTACAACGCAAACATTGTACGTTGTTACCCAAAAATCATGTACAATATGTATGCACTAAATGAATAATTTCTATACCTTTCAAAACCATGATTAGGGAAATAGAGCAGGTTTGTACCTTGATAAAGAAAGAAAAAAAAATGGTGTAAGCCAACTTTATAAAAAGTATAACCCATTTTTCTCCCTTTCAATGATGTATGAGGTTGATCTGAAAGCCTTTAAAATAATATTATTTTATTTTTAATAAATAATATTTATAATATAATAAAAGTATTTTGATTAATTGCTAATATTATGGGATGTGTTGCTCTTAATGAAATAACATTATTATTTCACTAATAATGTTAGTAAATTTATATGAATAAATTTCATGTAACATGGTATTATCATATATTATTTTTATAAAATAAGAATATAGATGTGTATATTTAAGTATTATTAGTTGTGTAAAATTGGATATTTTTTGAGATAGTGTAATTTTTATGATTGATTCTTATTTCAATTCTTCTTCATAAGATTTGAACGTAACGTTTCAAAGAAATTAAAGTTTACAAAAATTAATTGATCTAAATCTTACTTATGAGTAAATGTTTTTCCATGACATTTCAACTTAACACGTCATAGATACTAAAACTTACACAAATTAATTGATCTACACCTTACTTATAAGTACATGTCTATTATAGCGAAAATAAAATTTATATATTACCAACATATTATCAAAGAAGATTTATCTTAACTTTGAAATCAAAATGTTAAAAATCTCTCCATAGTTAAAAGATCTTGAATTAAGACAACTTTAATGGATTCTATATTTACATATATGTCTATATGTTTAGTATTCTTTTCTTTATTTTTTTATTCTTCATTTTATATTTTTCAATTTAATTTTTATTTTTATTTTTTATTTGATTTATAAAATATAGATATTACATCATAAAATCTTTAAACAAATTGAATTCATTCTAAATTGGTTAACCACCTCTATGGAGTTATCTTAATAAATTTAAAATAATTTAATTAAACACAATTATATTAAATACTTTCCATAAATATAAAAAATTGTTTGAAGAATTTTCTCACAAAATGTTTCTATCATATCCCAGATTATTCACCTTCTCCTTATTAAATTGTAAAATGTACCTTTGTCTTTCCCATGCAAAAATTACTACATCGTTATCATAGGATTACATCATATAAAAAATATGTCTTTTGTACAAGACTCAATGTACCGTATGACATTACTAAGGTTATTATAGGATTTATTTAAGTTGATTTCATCCCTGCCATATGTTAAATATTCATAGATTTGATGTGGCCACATATACCAATAAAATTAATGAATGCACCTTATGACGTTACCAAGGTTATTATAGGGTTTATTTCATATGTTCAATGTTTATAGATTTGATGTGACTACATATTTCAATAAAATAAATGGATAATTAATTCATTATAATTACAAATTAATTGGTGTTAACTACTCTATCAATAACATGGGGTTGAAACAAAATTCAATGATAGTTAGTGTGTTCAAAAATGATGTCGCACACTTACAAGTTGGATGATGTTGCTTTTTAGGTTGACTAATTAAAAATGATTAATTTTCTTAACTTAAATTAATGTTTATGATAACTGGCTTTTGTTTATCGGATTTATGGATTTTTGTATTTTAAGTAAACGAGTGAGTTCAAAGGTGATTAACATGATTTTTTCAGGTAAGTTTAATTAATTATTTTTTAATTTATTGTTATTTAAATTTTAATGATTTAATTTAAATTATTTTTTAAAATAAATATTCTTTTTTAAGGATAAGTTTATGGCAAAATTTCCATTTAATAAAAAAGAAATATATATTATTAGTAAAATTATTTAAAATGTGGAAAAAAATTAGGATAAAAATAATTGGACTAATCACCAGTTGGTTGCGGAATGTTAAACTCATATGTTTTTGTAACTTTTTATACTTATAAAAAAGTTCGTTTTTTTTCCTCGCAGGAAAAAAATATAATAATAAATGACTAATTTCTTAATTAAATAAATATATTAATTACATTTTATTTTTAAACTAATTTTCTATATATATATAAACTATTTTATTTGGTTAGTTTTTCTAGAGCTTAAAGAATTATTAATGGGTGGTTAAATGACCCCAAGACTAAAGGATCTGGCAAAAACGAGATATTGCCCCCTTCTAAACTACAAGCTAGTAATTCCAAGAGAATTTGGTTTTCTTTGAATAACAGTGATGAAGATAGCAACCATTAATAACTATCCTCATTAATAATTTACAACTAAATTATAATAAAGTATATACTATGAGAGAAAAAATATGTTAATGCAAGATATTAAGTCATTTGTTCAATTCCTTACTTTATTTAACTATTATTCTTAAACATGGCTATAATGTAACCTCACCAACTAAACTTATATAATTTAATTATATATCATTTATCTATTATAATATATTAAAAATATACACCATTTATCTACTTAAAAAATATTATACATACATGCCAACCTACTTTTTGCTAATTAAATCTATGCTTAAAAAATATTAGTGATTGCTACGATGTAAATAGATAAGCCGGTGCCATGGTCACAATGATGTTAATAATGTGTACAACAATATCATAAACTTTTTCCCTTCGTTACTCCACCCTTGTATAGGAGTTTAGAAATGAGAACGAAATGTTCCTAATTCGGAATAATTTTAGAAACTTAGGAATTTCAATTTTAAATTCAAATGGAAGTCTAGTATTTAAAATCAAGTTATAAAATTAAATTTTTATTTTTATTAATAAATATTTATTTAAGTATTTTAATTAATGTAAAATATTTTTATTAATTATTGATGATGATGGTGGTAGTGGTGGTTAATGTCCATTGAGACTAAACTTTGGTCTATCAGAACGATTTAAAATTTTATTTCTATGCTCAAAAAGCTTGGAGAGAAGCCTCCCAAGCTCACTATAATTTTGACATCGTAAAAGGTTAGGGAGGTCAGTATTGCGATAAAGAAGATTATGAAACTGAGATCTACTATGGTTGTACGTGTGGTACTCTAAGAGGAAGTGGTTTTCATCCTCGATGTTCCTATTCTCACAGAGATGGCAGATCCTTTCCATCCATGGTGTTTTAGGAACTACCCAACGCCGTGTTTCACTATGGAGCTCATGAGAGTTCATTCTAATCTTCGCTATATTAATTTTCTTCTTTGAGTTAGTTAAAACAGAGAGATACTTTTGATCCTATAATTAAATATTTATTTAATTATAAATATTTTTCTTATATATTCCCAAATTTATATAAATTAAAAGATTAAAATTATATGTAAATAAAATATTAAAATATTCACATTGGTTAATTTAAGATATGAACCATTTTTTAATTTATGTATGTTTATTTTTATTTGAGAAATAAATTTGAAAGTCTTAATTTAATTAACATAAAAAATATAATTATCTCAACTATATAATTTTAAATGGCTAAATACTAGGTTGTATTTGGATACATAGAAAACATCAAAACGCTTACTTTGTTATTATATTTCAAGTTGCTAAAATAAAATTAAATAAATTAATAATAAAATCATAAGAATTAACTAAAATTAATTTTATTTAAAATAATAATAATTATTATTATTAATGATAAAAAGATTTAATAAATAAGTGAAGCATACATATATAAGACATGTAACAAGATTTTTAACCATGTAGATTTATCCCACTTTATTATGGAGATTCTTAATCTATAAATAAGTTTTGTTACAATACTATGGTTTATCAATACTACATGGTCAAAAAACCATAACTCATTTCATATAACACTTGTTCATATGACATTTTTTTTAATTAATGAATTTAATTAAAAGAACAAAAAAGCATAGCTACTTTGAAAATAAATCTCACTCTTCAATTTATATTATACTATTAAGAATATTTTAGAATATTCTATAAGGTTAAATCTATATCATCTACCTAATAATTATAGATAATTAAATTAAATTTTCTAAACTCTTTATTCAAATAGACATGTATATGACATAATAAATTACAATATTATATTAATCAACAAATTATAATTTTTTTTATATTTTCATCTTATAAATGTAATAATAGGTAGATTACACTTGCAAAATAACAATAATTCAAAATTTTAATAAAATATTAGAAATAGATCTGCGGATCTTTTTCCGCAGGATCTGCGGCATCTTCCGAATAGATCCTGCGGCATCTGCGAATAGATCTACGGCATCTTCCGAGGATCTGCGGCATCTGCAGCAGTCTTCTGAGATAGACTGCGAGATCACTGCTGTAAAATTCATCGTTTCTGCGAGGGCAAGCGAACAAGCTCGATTTCTATGTAGATCAAGACACAGGGTTCCCATAACATTGCATTTGCCGAGTAGGAGGCCTTCCAGATCCTGCGGCGTCTGCGAATAGATCTGCTGCATCTTCCGAGGATCTGCGGCATCTGCGGCACTCTTCCGAGATAGACTGCGAGATCGTTGCTGTAAAATTCATCGTTTCTGCGAGGGCAAGCAAACAAACTCGATTTCTATGCAGATCGAGACACAGGGTTCCCATAACATTGCATTTGCCGAGCGAGAGGCCTTCCAGGTTCCTTTTCACGTCTTCCTTCTCTTTGAAAAATCTCTTCAGATCTCATATCTTCAAATCTCTTCGGCGAATAGATCTGCGGCTATTTTTCACATTAATACCTCTTCATTCAGATCTCTTCGATACCTCTTCATTCAGATCTCTTCGGGGAATTCGGTGAATTGCCTGCGGGTCTTCAGATCTCTTTGGTGAATTCGGTGAATTGCCTGCGGTTCTTCAGATCTCTTCAATCAATTTGGTGAATAAACCATAACTCCGTAGAGTCAAAGTTACTTCGTTTGATAAGGATAACATTTTCTAGATGGCTCCCAGCTTCGCGAAAATAGCTGGTGGCTCTCTGTCTGCCTCGGGGCAAGCTCCTGCCCATATTGTCAGTGAAGCCCCAGCTCCCACTGTCCCGCTGGTCCAGGCTTCACTCGATGAGGCTCTGAAGTTCTTTGAAAGTGCCCTAGTATGCCGATTCAATGGTTTTTGGCCGCAGCTGACAGCTCTCCACAGTTGGATCTCAGAGGTATGGAAGCCTCTAATTCCTGATGCAATTAATATCTACCCCTGTGCTAGGGGTTTCTTTATAGTAGATTTTGAAAACTGTGAAAGCAGACAATGTATTCTAGATTCTGGCCCTTGGTTTTGGGATAAATCAGGCCTATTCTTGAGGCCATGGTACCCATCATTCGATCCCTCAACAGCAGTCATAACCTCAGCACCAGTTTGGGTGAGATTGCCAAACCTACCCTTGCATCTCTGGAATCTCTCTTCGCTAGAAGCCATTGGAAATGCAATTGGGAAATTTTACTGCAGGTGTCCAGAAACAAAGGAATATGTCAGAACCACATATGCACGCATATGTGTGGAAATGGACTTCAGCGCCGGATTCCCAGCTGAAATACACC